>PVHX01032652.1:0-13743 GCA_004024805.1 Geosciurus inauris
GTCTATCTGATTGGGGCCACAGAAGGGAAGTTGAATAATTATCAATACCTGCATCAGTGAATGGATAAAGGCTCCAACAACAGAAGCCATCAGAAGAATATAGCACATCCGTCTGCTCATGATGACCACATAGTGAAGGGGTCTACAGATGGCTACATAGCGATCATAGGCCATGATCACCAAGATAAAGATCTCAGTGCCTCCAAAGAAGTGGGTGTAAAACATCTGGGACATGCAGCCACTGAAGGAGATGGTGCTCCACTGAACCTGTAGGTCTATGATCAGTTTGGGGGCCACTGTGGAAGTGAAGCAGATGTCCATGAAGGACAGGTAGCTGAGGAAGAAATACATGGGTTGCTCACTAAGGTGGCTTCCTCTGATGATGAGAAGAACGGCTGAGTTTCCAGAAAGAATTGCAAGATAGCAAAGTGAAAATATCACAGAGCAGGTAGCCTTCACATCCTCATTACGAAATAGTCCCAGGAGAATAAACTCAGTAATGTTTTCACATTCCATTGTTTCCATGGTTTGATTAATTAAAGGGAGAGGATAATATGCCTGAAACACTAGACCACTGGAAATCATTGATTTGTTTTCAAAATCATGTGTTTGTTCAGTAAATACATATATTGATTTTTATGAGTCATCCACTATAATTTAAACTAGGGGTACAGAGATGGAAAAAATATATAGAATATTTACTCACAAATACAGTTTAGGCTATTAGAGCAGACACAATAATAACAAGAATAGCACTGATAATCACTTGTGATTGTGATGAATTCCAAACCTTCACACTTACCATGAACAGCAGGGTGAATATTTCAAACACACAACACAGTTTTTCCGTTCAATTTTAAGATGACTTTTCAAGTATTACAGCTTAATAGTAGCTTTGAAATCCCTAGGGTGTTTAAAAAGCCAAGAAGTTGTCTATTCTTCAAAGGCAGCACGGATACTATCATTCTTGGTTATTTTAAACTGCTAAATTAAATACTGGTCATGTCTAGTGACACCATACATCAGAGAACTCATTATGTCAAATATTAAACTTCAGGATAACAATCTTCTAAAGTCCCTGGACTTAAAAAATGTTTGTTTGTTTGTTTGTTTCTTTGTTTGTATAAATGGAGGGAGAGGACGAGCAAGAAGCCAATCTTTGGAGAAGGGGGTTGATTCATTGTCTGGGCCTCCAAAATGGTTATTGCTTCCTAGACTTTACCTTATTTCCCAGCTCATTTTCCAGACTCATCCAGGAGTTCTCAAGTTCTCACCATGTTTGTCCTGTGTTCAGATTTTCTGGCCTTTCTTTTTGCAATGGCACACTTGCAGAGACACCTGCATTCAGAGATATTTCTTGCTACGTTGTTTCTTTCCTCACCAGGCTCAGTACATGTTCACTGTCAACTCTTGGAATATGTCACTTGAAAAGGAAATATTTATTGGATGCAAATTATCACATTGCATCTCTTACTTCCTTTATGCAACCTGAAGTAACCTGATCTAAAATATGTCACACAACTGCTAAACTCAAGGCTTGGTTTTACAAAAATAAATCCTACTCATGGAGGAAAATTTGTCAACAAGCTTATTAAGAATTAGAGCAGCAAGAAAATAATACCCTTTGCACTGTATGGGTTCCTATAAAAATGTTTTGGGAAAATCAGATTTGATATACAAAGAGATTTTCAATAGGACTTTAGACATTTTATGGACCTTACCATCTTCTGGTATAATTTCCTTTCTTTCTTCCTTTTTCTTTCTTTTTTGCTTTTTCTTTTTGGTGTGTGGGGGATACTCTCTAGAACTGTTGAAATAGTCCAATTGCAATGGACCCGAAATATGATATGAATTTTTCAAGTAAAACCTTGAAAATTGTTTTACTCTATACCATCACTGAAAATGGAAACTTCTCCATGAACATGGAATTTTATTGGAAATATAAAAAGACTAAAACCAGTAAACATTTATGTTTTTTGGCTTGGAAGGATGAATGTAGTAAAAAACTTTGTCCCCAATTAACCAATACAGTCAATAATTAAAAACCAAAATTATGACAAAGATTTTAGTAAAATTTGAAAAGTACATTTCCAAAATTCAGCACTAGTTAATATCCAGGGTAGGTAGATAAAAATGTCTTTTCAGATATTGAAGTATATTAAAAATGTATGACACATACATTTTTATGAATTATTTTTAAAAACAGATTACAGAACTCAAACCCAGGCAATAAACAAACAAATACATTGGATGTAATCTATGTTTAAAGTAACACCTCAAAATACTGAATTGCTCTGTAACTAATATAAGAACTTGACTCTCCACTTGAAAAGATCCCCAGTATGTCTGAAAAAAAGAAAAGAAAGGAAAGTATTATCCTGTTAGCCACAAAAGAATGTGTTTCAGATGGTTGAACTAAGCAAATATATCAAATGAAACTAGAACAAATATTTAGGGAATAATTAGGTGAACAAATTTATACCTTAGGCTAGGAAAATGTTTAAGAAAAAAATCATAATAAAATATATAGTACACCTAAAAATTATATGTGACAAAATTCTATGTGAAGAAAATATTTTAAAAAGTGATGAAAGGGTAATAAATATTTATAATGCCTTCATATTGATAATATGAATCTAAATAACTCAACTTTTGAGAAAGAGTAAAATTTGGATGGGTAATGTATAGAAAGGAAATTACAATGGGTAATAGTGTATATAAAAATTCTCCCACTCATTAGAATCAGGGCAATGAAAATTAAACAACATTGAGGTAATAGTCTCACTAGTCAGCCTTGTAAATACAAAATTTAAAAGCCTATCTATATAGAATTTGATGATGGTATAGAGCATAAACATTTGACCTAGTAAAACTACCCCACAAAGAATTTACAGGAATAGTCACTGAAGCCTTGTTCACACTTGAAAAGGGAATTGATCTAAACATAATAGATCAATTATCTTTATAATTGATAATAGATCAATTATCATTATCTGTTCATAATAAAATGGGGAAATAAGCTGTGATAATAGATAGAAAATTAAATAAATATCCACATGTATAACTTGGGTAAAACATTGAGATACTGTTGAGCAGAAAGTAAATAAGATACAAAGAAGAAAAAAATGATAATTTTGTTTCAAGAAATCACAAAGAATACTAAAGAGTTTCAATGGGCACCTATGTGCTTATAAATAAATAGGATAAATTATGAAAGGAAACATGTACATGTGAGGCATTATGGGGGTAATGTCCAAAGGGATTATAATCAAAATAGAGCATTTTGATTTGTTAATTAAACATTAATGCAATATTGTTTCAATGTTACTTTTATTGGAATTTGGTAAACTTTTACATAACTTGTTGCCAACTAGTTACTACATTGTTTCTTCAATTACTTAAATAAACATAGATAAAGATGCTAATACCTAAACATTATATTTCATGAATTGTCATAATAAATGTAAAACACCTAGGCAGATACATTCCTGTGACCCACACATAGGGAATATTTGATTTAAGGAAATAGGTAATATCTTTATATCTGCATCTCATTTTACACCTATATCTGAATTTGATTTTTGTATAAGCAAGAGCAAACTCTCAGTATACTCTTAAATTCCTAGTAGGATTTGAATAAATTCCATGATTCATCTCTGAAATATAATAGCTGACATTGAGGACTTTGTAAATTTATAAATTTCGCATTTGACTTTTCTTTCTTTTGCCAAACTGACACCATCACTTATCATAGTTTTAAAGAAAAAGAGAATAAATTTGGAACAGGTAAGAAAGGATGCTGAATTCCTACATGTATTACACAGGCTTACAGCATCTGACACGCGTGCACTGAGGAGAAGCACCATCCTATTTAAACCATCTCTGCTGCAATAAGTTTCATTCCTCTACAAAAGAATGAAAAAGGAAAAAAATAACTTGTGACGTTTACAGTTGTTTTGATTTCTTTTTTTTGTACAAAAATTGTCCTCTTAGGAAACAAGATTTACCTCTAACTCCTAAAACATAATTGGCAGTTTTATCCATGAGGCAGGGAAGGAGGTTATCATTGCGGGTGAGTGTGCTGTTTGATTTAGACTAAGTGGATTCCAATACATGGTCTATCTCTTAATTGTTGAATAATTAAGCAGTTTACATCACTCTTTGGTCCTGGGTTTCATCATCTATAAGAGAATGATAACGTTATTTAACACACGGGATTCTTTAAATATCACATAAAAATGTTCATATAAAATAGGTAATGATATGTGACTATAACATATTGTAATAACTAAGTAAAATCAGTTCCTTTATTTTTAATTTTAAAATATTAGTGTTCTCAAAATTTTTAAGATCAAGGAAGCTCAGGATATAAATTTTCTTCATTAGATTTGGCATGCTACCAAATACAGATTTCTACAGAAGTTTAAATTACTTTCATAACTACTCTAGTGAAAGTTAATTAGCAGGATATGTGGTATATATTAGGATATCTCATTATACAGATGGAAGAACTGAAATCAATCTAACACATTTATTTGAGAAGACTTCTAATATAATACCTACAGAGACTCTTTTATAAATAAGAATAATGGAATCAAACACTTCAAAAAAATAATATCTTTATGTTATACTTAGATTGTTTCATAGTTTATATCCTACTTTTGTTAAAGAAATAGTCATTTATTTTATAATTTGAACTCACTTATGCTACTGAAATTTTTTCCTATAGTACCGCATTCAATTTCAATGCCAAATTTTTATGAAATCAATGATACATTAAGACCAGGAACAGACACCCTAGTTTCATCTGCCACACTCATTATTTAATTTAAGCAAATCCCCTCCAAACTCCATTGGCATCTATTTCCTCTTGAGAAATAAAGGAAGCAAAGGCTGGGGATGTGGCTCAGTGACTGAGCACTCGCTTATCATGTGCAAACCCTGGCTTCCATCCCAAGCCCCACAGAATAAAGACAGAAAGTTAAATAATTTATCAATTAATCAAAATCAATATTTTCAAAATTTTCTTTATTTATTCTGCTTATTGCTCAGTTTATTTAATCATTTGATACCACGTTCAAGTGTTTATGATTTTTAGCATTCCTTTTCTATCTGAAATGAGCACAAACCTTGAACAATTTATTTTATCCCCCTGTGTAGTCTCTAAGAGTCCCAAATTTGACACTAGAACTTTGAAACAGTATTCTCATTATCTGTTTTCTGTTAGAACAGATTCCTTAAAACTATTGTGCTTGTTCTTCAGGATTGCAGTATACTGGAGTTAGGAGTCAAGGAGCCTTCCACTAAGATTTCAAAGGCCTCAGAGGCCAGGCAAAGTGCATTTAGGGCCAGAGTCCTTACAATCTGGATGGGAACTGTTGAGACTATTGGGACGCTTGGATATAAACTGAATGTAGTTTGCACTGAGAGATGGGCATGAGCTTTTTGGAGCTGGCTTTGGAATATTATGGTTTTGATATGAGGTGTTCCCCTAAAGCTCAGTGTGAGATAATGTGAGAAAGTTTAGAGGTGAAATGATTTGGTTATGAGAGCTTTAACCTAATCAGTGCATTAATCTCCTGATAAAGGTTAACTGGGTGGTGGCAACTATAGGCAGTAGGGTATAGCTGGAGGAGGCGGGCCTTTAGAGGCATGCCTTTAGGATATATATTTTGTCTCTGATGAGGGGAGTCCTGTCCCACTCTGTCTCTCCTTCCTGGTGCCACATCTCCAGCTGCTTTCCTCTGCAACACTCTTCAACTATGATGTTCTGTCTCACCTGGGGCCCCAAAGAATGGAACTAGTTCACTCTGGACTGAGACCTCTGAAACTAAATAAACTTTTCCTCCTTTACAATTGTTCTTGTCAGGTATTTGGATCACAACAGAGAAAAATGCTGACCAAAACAGAGATAAAACATAACATTTGTCTTTCTGAGTCTGCCTTATTGTACTTAATATTATGTTCTGCAGTTCCATCCATTTTCCTACAAATTGCACAGTTTTATTCTTTTTATGACTAAATAAAATTCTACTGTGTGTTTATGTGTGTGTGTTTGTGTGTGTGTGTTTTTCTCCACCCGTTTATTTGTTGATGGACACACCAAAGCTTATTGCATAAATTAGAAAATCGTGTTACAGTAAAGAGGGATATACATATATTTTTAAAGTATGTCCCTTGATAAATGCTGAGGAGTAGTATATGGCTGGATAATATGGTAACTCCATTTTTAATTTTATGAGAAATCTGAATATTTATTTCCAAAGTGGCTATACTAATTCACAAAACAATACATAGGGGTTTCCCCTATATCTCCACCACCAATATTTATTATTTTTAACAGATAACAAGAATTCTTAATAAAGTATTAGCAAAGAACATTTAAAAACACATTAAGAAGATTGCACACTATGATCAAGCTGGATCAGTCTACTCTGTTTATCCTTCCTCTACTTTAATGAAATTCTCTTTTTTTCCCCTTTCTTTTTCTTTTTAAAAATTCTTACCCATAATCACCTTATTTTGGATTATCATCTGCATATCAGAGAAAACCTTCTATTACTGACTTTTGGGACATGGCCTATTTCATTTAGCATTATAGCTCCAACTATTTACTGGCAAATGCCATAGTATCATAATTTTTCATGGCTGAGTAATACTCCAAGGTGTATATATGCCATGTAATCTTTATCCATTGATACGTTGAAGGACACCTAGTTTGGTTCCATAGCTTATCTAATGTTAAAAGATAGTGAATCATGATGAAGTGGGTCTCACCCTAGGGTTGCAAGGTTGATTCAACATATAGAAATCAGTAAATGAATTTACCATGTAAATGAAGTAAAAGTCAATAATCACATAATTATCTCAATAGATGCAGAAAAGCATGTGACAAATATAGCATTCATTCATTTTCAAAACACTAAAATACCTAGGGAAAGAAAGAATTTACCTCAACATCATAAAAGCTATATATGGCAAACCCAAGACTAACATTTTACTAAATGGAGAAAAATTGAAAGCATTTCCGATGGAAACAAGAACAAAAAAGGATGTCAACTTTCACCACTCCTATTCAACATAGTTCTTGAAAGTCTAGCCAGAGCAATCAGGCAAGAGAAGAAGAATAATGGGATATAAATAGGAAAAGAAAAACTCAGATTATTTCTGTTTGTTGATGACATGATCCAACATTTAAGAAACTTAGAAAGCGCCACCAAAAGATTTCTAGAGCTCATAAATGAATTCAGCAAAGTAACAGGATACAAGATCATAAATCAATTGCATTTCTTTAATAATGAATCTAATGAAAAAGAAATTAGGAAGATAATCCCATTTTTAATAGCCTCAAAAATCGTTTGGTCATCAATGTATCAAAACAGGTGAAAGACTTCTATAAGGAAAACTATAGAACACTAAAGAAAGAAACTAAAGAAGATATTAGAAGATGGAAAGACCTACTTTGTTCCTAGATAGGCAGAATTAACATTGTCAAAATGGCCATACTACCAAAAGTCCTATACAGATTCAATGCAATCATCATCAAAATCCCAACTACAAAACTAGAACTTCACCAAACTTGAAAAAACTAGTCTTAAATTTGTTTGGAATAAGGGAGACCTATAATAGCCAAAGCAATCCTCAGCAAGAAGTGCAAAGTAGGAGGCATCACAATATTGGGCCTCAAATTATACTGCAGAGCTATAGTAACAAAAACAGCATGTACGGTGCCAAAAGAGACATGAAGACCACTGAAATAGAATGGAAGACACAAAGGAAAAATCCACATAAATATAGTTATCCAATGCTAGACAAAGTGACCAGAAAAAATATTATAGAAAAGATAGCTTTTTAACAGATAGTTCTGGGAAAACAAGATATCCATACAGAGAAGAATGAAATTTCACCCCTATCTCTAACTCTGTACAAGAGTCAGTGCAAAGTGGATCAAATACCTGGAAATTAAACCCAAAACTCTGAAACTGCTAGAAGAAAATGTGGGCCCAACAATCCAGAAGTCAGCATAGGAAACAACTTCTTTGACAGGGCTTTTAAACATAAGAAATAAAATGAATGTAGTTTCAATTTAAATTTCTCTGATGGCTAAAGATGCTGAATAATATTTTTCTTATAATTGTTGGACATTTGTACTTCTTATTTTGAGAAGTATCTGTCCCATTTACTTGCCCATTTATTGAAGGAGTTGTATGGGGAGTTATTGATGTTGCTGAGTTCTCTGAGTTTTTTATATACACTGGATATTAATATTCTGTTGGAAAAGCAGGTGGCAAAGGTTTTCTCCCATTCTGTAGATTCCCTCATCATGTCACTATTTCTTTTGCTGGGCAGAACTTTTTTAATTTGATGGCATCCCATTTATTAATTGTTCCTCAGCTACAAGTTAATTCACAAGTTTATCTTTGTGACTTTGATAGCAGAGACATTACAAGGAGGAATGATCATTTTCAAGAGTAAAAGCCACTGTGGGAATGTACAGCTGTGTGTGTGTGTGTGTGCTTGTGCACACAGGAGACTTTGTGTAAGATACTTACCATCCACGAGACTTTGTGTAAGATACTTACCTCACTGGAATTCAGATTATCCATCCATGAGTACAATAAGAATGTGAACTCTACCATACATGATAAAGAACATTTTATGTATTCTCTGTTTTTGTTGTAATTATTTTTGCCATTACTTGTACCAGAAATTCCCTAATCTAATTTGCTAATAAAGTAAGAAAACTATGTTGAGGATTTGAAAATATTAAAAAGACACAATTTTCAGACCACAGTCTCCAGAGTGAAGCAGCATGACATACAAGGACAACACAATACAACACAACAGGTCACCACACAAACCACATGAAACTGAAATTTCAGATGTAACTGAAATGTTCATATAAGATACTTGGTGAATATCATTTATTTAATCATAGTAATTATTTCATTTTTATAAATTTCCAAGTGTATTTCTTCCAAGATTTTCTTCTATGCCTACAAGCCTGTCATTTTTTTCTCTCATGGATGGAGTGTTTGGTGGAGGATACAAAACTAGCATATCTACTAGAAAGATTAAAATAATCCTCATTTTACAAATGGAGTTATGCATTCCTTAATTCTTGTGTTATATTTATTATTTTTCCAAACTCCTTTCTCCCTCTGACAGACACAATTCTGAAATGGTTCCCATGATATTGTGCTGTAACCCTGGAACTGTACAGATTATATATCACATGTATGATATATTACACAGCACAGGAGATTTTAAAAATGTAACTAAGATTAGGAATTAGTGTTCAAGTTATATTGTTGGACATTATCACATCACATAAGTTCTTTAAAAACTGGTAGTTTTTTCTGTCTGGTAAGAGAATAACAGTAAGTCAGAGCAATTGAATTTACAAAAGGATGCAATACACCATTTCTTCCTTTTAAGGAGCAGGGACCACAAGCAAGTACTTAGAGGATCAGGGAGTGATCCCAAGTAACAGACAGTGAGGAAATTTGAGTCTTGGTTCTTAAATCCCATGGAACTGAATTTTGCCAACAACTGAATGAGCTTAGAAGTCATGCTTCCCCCAAAACCTGCAGAAAAGAGTCCAGCTCAGCAAACCTTGATTCTGACCTTAAAGTGAGAGAGACTCACCACACACACCCAGCCTCCCAGTAGATTTGTGAAGAAGCTGAGGTGGGTTTTAGACTGCTGTCTTTGTGGTGATTTATTTGCAGCCACAGTTCTTGATCCTAAATTGTAGCAAAGAATACTAGGTTAAGAGTAGTAGACATTCTATTACTGTTTTATTTAAAGTAACTTCAGTTTTTTTTTGAAGAAAACAGATTGCTGTTTCCTTAGCAATCTGAAGGCACAGATACACAAACACACATACAGGAAACAAATCTTCAGTCTTTTTCAAGGTTGTGTCAAACGGGGATTGAGGGGGGGCACCTGTTTATGAATTGGCATGAAATAAAATAACTGTCAAGTGACTCAACATGCTTCACCTCTAAATTGTGTGTAACTGTGCTCTGAGCATTGAATATGTCAGGAGTTTCTCAGGTGAACCAGGTGGCTATTTTTCCCTACCCCTGCTCAGATGGCTGCAACTTCCTCCACCCTGGTAGCCCACTACCTCAGACACTTGTCTGATTCCAAAAATGAGTGAAAATCTTTCACCAACTGGCACTTCCTCTCTGGCTCTTTTTGTTATTGTGAATCAACATATAATTTTCTATTTTAAACTTATTTTCATGAGGATGTAGAAGGCAGAGGAAATGCACTTTTATGAATAGTTTATCATGTTTAACAGATGTTCCAATTCCTAAAGTATACATGTGTTAGTTTTCTTTTTCATAGTTCAGTGAAATAAAAAGAAGAAAACAATAAGGCATAATGTCATCTCTAGCTAGTTTATTTGCATAAAAATATAAAGAATCACATTGTCAGAGAAGAGTGGGGAACTGAGGCTCCAAATCTCTCTTCTTGTGTCCCAATGAAAGAAAATTTAATTTCAAGTCTGACAGCGATACTGCCTGTTTATCGGTGATGAGTCCAGCTTCCTCACATGTTCTCTAATATTAGAGAAGCACACCAAGGCAGGCATATAAAGCAAGATTTATTTAAAAAGGGGTAACATGGATTTCTACCAGGAGGGAGAAGGGAGCCATAGCTGATATCCTGATATCCCAACAAGTGAGAGCATTCTTCCTCCTTTTTTATGTGTCCTAGGCTTACTTTGTTCTCCTGCTCTCTTCCCCTTATCTCTCTCCTTTCTGCATATGTGACTAGGCCCAGGAGATGCTCCAGTGGGATGGCCAAAAGGTGGGAAGCAGATGGGCTGGAGGGGCCAAGGTGGAGTGATCTGGGCAGGAAGGGGGCCCAAGGTGTTTTAATTAAAAACTTTTACAACTCCTTGTAGGGAGGGACAATCCTGGGACTGTTTACCTTAGTAACATGTTGGTGCAGGGGCAGGTTATCTTGATAAGCATGGAGGAAGGGCACTGAAGGCATTAGCATTTCAATTCTTCAGGGGAAGTCTCCAGATAGGAGACTGGACTCAGATAGGCCTCCTTGATCCAATCTGACCTGATATGCCTATCCAAACTGACTGTCTCCTTTAATTCTGGCTTCAACAGTAAAATGAAAATACAGATCTCTCAGCATGGCCATGCCATTCAGAGGTGCTTCATTTACAAGTCAACCCTATGTTAATATGAGTTCTGGGGTCAGTGGCCAGGTGAACTTCATCTTAGTGCACCTGCACTCTTAATGAACTTTTTCTTCTCAGATACATTAAGAAACCTATAGCCATAAATCCAAAGTTTACAATGACCTTAGGAGATTGTCAGGAGTTAGCCTCATTGACCTTTTCTTCTAGACAATATTTCTTAATTGGCCCCCTTTGTTTTCCCCTGTTTATTCTCAGGGTTAGTATACCTGTTATTTTTCTATAAGTTACTCAATTATTTACTATCCTTCAAAGCAACTTAAAGAAATCCTGTGATCCTTCCATATTATTGGTTTGCATTCTACTGCTCATTACTACTCCTTGTTACTACCCATTACCATGCGCAAATTCTGAAAATTCAAAATTTCAAAAATGTGCCAAAAGGAAAACAATCTAATCAACTTTTTTCATCCTCTCTTAAAAAGACATTCTTTGTTAACATCTTAGAATTTCTCAATTAAAAATAATATTATGCAAATATGTACATATACTTTCAATTTCTTTTTTTTAATTTTTTTTTAGTTGTAGATGGACACAATGTCTTTATTTTATTGCTTTATATGTGGTGCTGAGGATCGAACCCAGGGCCTCACGCATGCGAGGCAAGCGCTCTACCGCTGAGCCACAATCCCAGCCCCTATACTTTCAATTTCATAGGGTGCTTATATTCACAGAAAGCAATGATAAAAATGTTGTTATATAACTCTCTCTTTTATAGAGTAAATAAAATAGTGCCTTCCATTATAGCACTTACAGATGAAGTTCCATGATCTGAGCACACTGGACTTGAGTGCTCCCACCATAGAAGGTACAGTGAGGACCACACCGGAAAGCCATCTTTTAGGGAAGGTTAAAGCAGCTGACAATGTGAGACAATGGGGTGAATGTGGTGACATCCAATGTTGCAATTCACTGGGTGGCCATGAGTTTAGGAGATGGTGACTCAGAATGCCCTTAGATTGTGACTAGTCATTTTTTTTCCAAATGAGACTTAAAGTAGAACTCAGAACTGGGATATGTTCCTCCTCATCATAGCAATTCTCAGAATCATAAATAACACAGAAGATCTTCCTCTCTCACCACCTATTCCAGGTTTCTCTCACCCGTGCCAGCATTCTAGTTGGTTTGGGTTATTTGCCTTGTGGGGTGACTAAGAACTATCTCCAAAAGTTCAATCCACTAGTTGTCTTTTTCTCATTGAGCTGTCGTTGCAATCTAGGCTTACTTACCTTCAAGACTGTCCTCTAATCTGGCTGATTATCACTGTTCTTTATAGGTTAACATCAATGCATTGTGGTGATTTGTCTATAAATCAAATCAGAATTATTTTCCCTTCTGTCAGTTGATCATATGAGGCCATTTTTGTGAGTAAGGGAGAGACACTGATTTAGCACAGGTGTGTATTAGGAGACACAGAATCACCTATTCATTTATAACTTACTCTTGCATTATGATTTGCTTAGGTACAGTTTTTAAGAGTTCATGCTGATCCACCCTCCAGAACATTAAATTTATTGAATCCTATAATATCCAATTCCTAATGGATAGTTCAAGTTGCAACCTCTCTTGATATTCTTTATTAGTGCCTCTGTCTTCTTGTACTTGCTATGTAAAAAAAAACTGATTTTATTTTTCCTATTTATGAAGATTGAGAAGTATGCATTCACCGTGTGCCAAAAGTTCTGAGTTCCTACAAAAGGTAGAAGACAAAGAGGTTGAGGATCTGTGATTGAGACCCAGCAATCATCCACCATATGACAAGTGAGTAAGCAGGGATCAGACAAAGATTATTGCCTCTGCATTATTCACTTCTGTGAGAGAGTTGATATCACTGGTTACCAGTTACCTTGACCGGTATCGCTTTCTCAAGTGCTGAAGTATAACACCAGAGAAGAACACAGGGGCAAGCATAGAGTAGAAAGTAAGAAGCTTTATTTTTATTTATTTATTTTTTTAAATTTTCAAATTTATTCCAGTTGTTGATACAAAACAGGAACAAAACCAAATGATCAATAGCTCAGAGCTCAAGTTCAAAGAGAATCAGAGGGATCGATTTCTCCAGAAGTAAACAATGTTGCTATAAAAACACAAAAACACATTTGGTATGTTTTTTTTTTTTTTAATTTTTAATTTTTTTTATTTAAATGCGTTTCAAGTCATAGTACATAAACAGAGCTCAGTTTTTCCATTTCTCTGGTTGCAAATCATAAAGAGTCACACTATTTGTGTCTTCATACATGCACCAGGGATAGTAATGACCCATTCGATCAATCATCATTACTATTCCCATTTCCCTTTCCTTCCTCCCCCCTCCCCTCTGCTGCATCCAGAGTTCCTGCATTTCTCCTGTGTTTCCCGTTCCCATCCCCCTTATGTATCCTCATCCACTAATGAGAGAGAACATTCGGCATTTGGTTTTTTGGGATTGGCTTACTTCACTAAGCATAATGTTCTCCAATTCTATCCATTTGCCTGTAAATGCCATAATTTTATTTTCTTTTATTGCTGAATAATAT
>PVHX01032653.1:0-13730 GCA_004024805.1 Geosciurus inauris
TGCAGCTCCTGCTGGTCCCCGGGAACTCTGGAGCAGAACTGGGGCGGGCCCAGGCTGCCCTTGGGTGGGGCTGCCTCGCACTAGGGTGTCTGGGGACTCTTACCCTGAGTTTGGGATCCTCAGTGGCTCGAGGTGGCAGTTCCTGGTCTCCCTCTTGCTGGACACCCGAGCAGGTTCCTGCGGGCGGATCTGGGCCCTCTGTGGCTCCTGCCGGTGCACCGGAGCTCTGGAGCGGAAGTGCAGTGGGCTGTCTCCGCTGGGGTCTCTGGAGCGACTCTTGCCCTGAATTTGGGCTCCCCAGTGGCTAGCGGCTGGGGCCATGTGTCCACAGGAGCAGCTGCTAGGGGCCCTACCTGGTTGGGTGGGCGCTGGAGCCAGGAACCCCGTGTAGAAGCCCGGGGCGAGCCCTGGGCTGGGTCTGTGAGCCGCCGCGGCTGAGCTCCGCCGCCGCTTGCTGCCAAAGACGCTCTGCTTGTGGCAATGGCTGCTGCCTGGTGGCCCTGCTTACACGCGCAAGTGAAATTCCTGCCGGGGCAGCTGTAGGATGATGTCCAGAAGCTGGCTGGGAGATGGTATTTCCACTACTTCAATCTCTGGCTCTGGAGAGACTGACCACAGCGTCTGCCTAGGCTGCCATCTTGGAACCGCCTGTCGAGATTTACAAATTTTTAAGTGGTTGTTTTTTTTCAAAATTAAAATTATTATTTTGTGATTATGTCACTTGCTAGTCAGAAAACATGGCCAATATAGTGTCTATTTGTGTAATTTATTAAAGCCTTTTTCCATTAAAACTTTTAGTTCTATTTATCTCACACATTCCAAGGAATATATAAAATAACTGAATATAATTGAATCTAATGAAGACATTTGTGTGTAATGTAACCTATGGTAGTGTATACAGAAAAAAAGCAAGAGCATATATGTTTTTTCTCTTTGTTTCTGTATTATCAACCCTTTCTAAACACAAGAATTGAATATGAGAACAGTATGAAAAAGAAATGGCTTTCTTTATCCTCTTAGAATCTTCAATGATGATTGGGAAAAGCAACCAGGACAATAAATTTCTGTGCTTTCTCTGAAATGACTGTTTATCAATAGATTTTGAGATTTTTTTTTTTTTTTTTTGTACCAGGGATTGAACCCACATGTGCTTAACCACTGGCCACATCCCCAGCCATTTTTTATTTTTTATTTGAGACAGGGTCTCACTGAGTTGCTTAGGGCCTTGCTAAACTGCTAAGGCTGGCTTTGAATTTGTGATCCTCCAGCCTTAGCTTCTTGAGTCTCTGGGATTACGGGTGTGTGCCACCACACTCATCTTAAGAATAATTTTGAATACATATTTATTGCTTTAAAAACCAAGCAATTAGAGTTATCTTTGTAATAAGCAAGAGGATTTCCAAGGCAACACTGGATTCTGATTGACTGACTCAGGGTAAAAGGAAGGAGCACACAAGTTGTGATTTTTAGCCTTGCAGTTCAAGTGCACTCGGTTTTTGGTCTCAATAAAATAATCTAAAGGGAAACTGTGGAGCATTTGATTATGCAGATTTTGGGAAGAAGGAATCTGGGAGTGGAAGGAGGGCAGGGGGTACTTCACACACAGTAACGATTTCTGATTAAACTTTCAGTGTTTTAAAGATCAAATTAAAATTTCTAAAGGTCTATACTCTTTATTATCATAATGTATAACTTGTAACTTTTCATTAAAATCCTGTCCTTCCTCAGTCTCATTATATTATCTCTTTTTTGAGGTGTTTTCTATGCTAATTTACCAATAATCTGTATTCTATAAACATATGTCTTTTTCCCCAAAGATATATTCCAAGTTTTTGAAATAGAATTACAAATATATTCCCTAGTGTGTATAGAATATTGCTATCCAAATTTTTCTTGAAATAATGAAAAATTATCTGTTCAGATTGTAGATAGCTTTTCTTAAAGAGGTTGCCTAATAGAATTTAAATTAAGTTATATGCTATCTTTATTTAAAAAATATATTTAGCCCACCTCAACCAGAAACAATTTGAGGAGTTTCAACAGATGAATGGATAAAGAAAATGGGATACACACACACACACACACACACACACACACACACAGAAATAGTACTCAGCCTTAAAGAAGAATGAAATTATGGCATTTGCTGGTAAATGGATGGAGAATATCATGATAAGTGAAATAAGCCAATCCCAAAACACCAAAGGCTGAATGTTTTCTCTGATATGCGGATGTTATCTCACAATAAGGATGGGGGGGGGGGTGCTAGGGAAGAATAGAGTTGCTTTCAATTAGGTAAAGGGGAGTGAAGGGAGAGGAGGGGATATGCAGACAGGAATGACCGTAGAATGAATCAGACATTATTACCCTATGTACATATATGACTATACAATGGGTGAGATTCTACACCATGTACAACCAGATGAATGAGAAATTATACTCCATTTATGTATGATGTATCATAGTGCATTCTACTGTCATGCATAACTAATTAAAACAAGTAAAAATAAAATAAAAAATAAAAATAGTGATATACATTTCATACTGATGCAAAATACAATATTGTATATTGATATTTTTCACATATCATGCAATTCACCCATTTAAAGCACACAGGTCAATGTTATTTAGAGTTGTGTAATCAAAATCACAATTAATTCTAGAACATTTTTATCAACCCAGTGAGGAATACACAGCCCTATTAGTAATTGGTCTTCATTTTCCCCCTTGACCCCTTTCAGGCCTAGGCAACCACTAATGTCCCCTTTCCATCTTTATATGTCTGCTTATTCTGGATATTTCATATGAATGGAATCACACAACATATGGCCTTTTTTTGTTGGTTTATTAGTTTTCAAGAGTCAATCATGTTGTAACAGAACCAGAACTTCTTTCCTGTTTAGTGCCAACAATATTGCATTGTATGGAGATAGCTCATGTTATTTACGCACATGTCAATTAATAGATATTTGTGTTGTTTCCATCTTTTGATTATTATGAACAGTGCTCCTGTGAATATTCAGGTACAAGTTTTGAGGTAGACATATATTTTTATTTGTCTTCAGTGTATACTGTGGAAAGCAATTGCTAGATCATATGGCAAATTCATGTTGAACATTTTGAAGAACTATCAGATTGTGTGGGCTTTTAGGTATATTAATCTATTTGTGTCTTGGTGCTTTTCTTATAGACTTCTATGAGCTCTTTATATAAAGTCAATATTAATCTTCTGTACTTGTAGAAAGTTTTCTCTCCATAAATTGCCTATCTTTAATTTGGGCAATAGATTTTTTTCATGTTCAAATTTCTTTTTCTACTTTTATATTGTCAGTTCTGTTAATATTTTATTTTGTAATTTGTTTCATTGTTTCCAAATTTTAAAAATTCCCCCATAGAATTTAATTTGTAATTTAAATATTTTTTATTTTTAAATAATTTTTCTATGAATTGATTTTTTAAAATATTTTCTTACTTTATTTGTTTTATTTGAGTAAATGAAGTATAATTAAGATTTGTTCTCAATTATCCAACCAGTTTTACCATTACCATGTCATTAACTCTTCTTCTCTCCTTTACTGAATTTGTGCCCTTTTTTTATTAGTTATTAATTTTTTATATGTTCTAATGTCTGTTTTGGGCAGCATGTCTATTTTTGTACCAGTACCACATTGTTTAAATTATTGGAGGTTTATAATATGGTTTGTGTCTGGAAAAGTGATCATTTTCCCCTCAACCCAGCACCTCACATTCAATTAATCATCTTTTTCAAAAGTTTCTTAGTGACTTATTTTTTCCAGATGTTTCCCAGATTTTTTTCCAAAGTTTGGTTGTATTTCTTAAACATGGTTGGAATATTTATTGTGCTTGCAATTTAACTTTGAGAGACTTGACATTTTAATAGTATTGAATTGTGTTGTCAGGAACCTGGTATATGTCTCTGGTCGTAGCATTTTGAAATAATTCAGTTAAGTGATGAGCTTATTTTATGCAAATCACATATCGTTTGCACCTAACTGGGGTAGATCCAGTTTTTGGGGGGAGCAGGTACCAGGGATTGAACTCAGGGGCACTCAACCACTGAACCACATCCCCAGCCCTTTTTTGTATTTTATTTATAGACAGGGTCTTATTGAGTTGCTTAGCAACTTTTTTGTTTGTTTGTTTATTTGTTTTGGTACCAGGGATTGAACTCAGGGATACTTGACCACTAAGCCACATCCCCAGCCCTATTTTGTGTTTTATGTAGAGACAGGGTCTCACTGAGTTGCTGAGGCTGGCTTTGAGCTCATGATTCTCCTGTCTCAGCCTCCCAGAGTACTGGGATTACAGGTGTGCACCACTGAGCCTGGCTGCAACTTGCTTTTGCTGAGGCTGGCTTTGAACTCGCAATCCTCCTGCCTCAGCCTCCGGAGCCTCTGGGATTACAGGAGTGCACCACCTGTAATTTAATGTTCTAAAATCAGTGTACATTTACAGAAATTTTCAACAAATTTTATTCCAGAAATTATTTGAGAAACTGTATTTGACCTAGATTCTTGTACCAAAAGTAGATTACCAAAATAAGCAGGAAAGCTTCCTAAAGAAATAGGCTTGAGGGCTGGGGTTGTAGCTCAGTGGTAGAGCACTTGCCTAGCATGCATGAGGCACTGGGTTCGATCCTCAACACCACATATAAATAATAAATTAATAAAATAAAGATCCATCAACAACTAAAAAAATTTAAAAAAAAAACAAAAGAAATAGTCTTGAGACCATAAATCAATAACTAGGTTAAAAAATGTCTTAGTAAGGACTTTTTCTATTTACAAAACAGATGGAAAGTATCAGAAAGGTCATTTGGGATATATGTCCTATTGCTACCAAATTTTACAAGAGATCAGATTTTTTCCACATATTTTATTGGTGCATTATAGTTGTACATAATGATGGGATTTGATTTTACATATTTGTACACACACACAATGTAACAATAAAATTTGGCCAATAACACTTCCCAGCACTTCCCTCCTCCCTCCCTGCCTCTCACCCCTTCGTCCATTTCTTCTACTGGCCTCACTCTGATTTTTATGAGATCCACCCCAGTCTTTCTTTTCCTTTTTCCTCTCTAGCAAGGATCAGATTTTTACAGACTTTTTGAAAACTGCGTGTTTTAGAAATTTCAGGAGATAAGTCATTTGTAATTTCTGCATTACTCTTTAAGATCTTTGGATGTTATTGTAAGATATTGTAGAACAATAGAAGAATATACAATTCAAGTTAATTACTAGTTAATTTAATTGTCTTCTTTGTGGCTGGTACAAGGTTTGGAAAACTCACAAAATCCTAGAGTACTCAAAGGATCCCATCAAGTGCTCTCCAGTGCTTCCCAGGTATGTGACACATTGTAGTTGATGTGGATTCCATGGTTACTGGAATATTGGAAACCCCCCCAATTCTGGGGGCCAAACCCAGAGCTTTGTGCATGCTAGGCAAAGCACTTCACCACTGAGCTACACTCTCAACCCCAACCCTGATTCTTATTTATCCAAATAATCAATATTACAGGGATATTTTTAGTTAAGGATATTTGATTTATTTGTAACCTGAGACATCTATACATAATAAAGAGTGCTCAGGCTGTTGCGATTAGAGATGCTAATTAAATGTAGGTTAACTAAATATTTGGGATTAAGAAGTGACATGGTCAAATATATGAACTTAAGTGGCATCAATTAGCACAACTTTAAAGTGGAGAGAAAACTTACAAATGTAAATTGTTTTCAATTAATATGATTTTGCTATTGTCTCAGCATCACAAAACAATAAAAATTATAATTTATATGTGCATTCAGTATCATTTTGGAGGTTTTGGACATTTCTTTTTGTAAGTATCACCCTTTCCCTTCTCCATGTGGACATCTTGGAAATAAAAACATTATTATGAATTAATGCAAAGGAAAGTATATGTTGAAACACACAGTATATTGCCAAAGTCAAAGCCTAAATTTAGAGCCAGGCATAGTGACCTGTGCCTATAGTCCCAACTACTTGGGAGGCTGAGGCAGGAGGATCACTGGAGTCCAGGAGTTCAAGGCAGACTGGGCAACATAGTGAGAACCACCCTAATCCCCCACCCCTCACCCCCACCTCACTCCACCCCATCCCACTTGGCAAACAAAACAAAACAAAACAAAAAACCAGAAAACAAAAAGGAGGAAAGAAAAAAAGCCTCAATTTGGGATGAAACAATTAAAAACACAACTAAATAAAACATAACAATCTTTAATTGCATCAAATGGCTACACAAAAGAAAGAAAGGAGCAACAGTAGAGTGTTATATCTTTTGCATGGGAGAGGTTTAAATTGTATGGTGTGACTAATTTTGTGGTTGTTTCAGCTTTTAGCTTTTACAGTGGTCTAATTTTAAAAGCAAGACATGCAGCATTGCATCTTAAAAGCTCTTGAATTTTTAAAAACCCCACAGAGCCTTTAAGTGTGACTTAATTAAAGCTCAGATCAACCTTAGATGTGTATCCAAGACAGTGTTCAAAAGACGTGGACAGCCCATGCTCATTGGATGCGCTCACTTTCCAATATTATCTTCAGTAGTTCTCACTCAAGGAAGTACCTACCTGGCCAGCAAGTGTAGAAACACGCAAAGGCACTTCTGGTTGACATGATTTGATGTGTGGGGATACTGCTGGCACTTAAACAAAATGTGCTTGCTTCACCCCAAAGCTCAATTCAGTTCTGCACCATGAAAACATTTCCTGGCCAGTTAAGAGTTTCAAAAGATGCACTGAACAATATCTTACTCCAAACAAGGCAGTGGAACTGAGAACTGATGCTCTCCAATAGAGACTGAATTTGTATCTGGGAGCTTCCACTTCGTTTGAATTTCATTATTTCATTGATTGGAGCATCAAGACCTTGTAGAGAGATGGAGGAGATCAAGAAGTCAAGGTGGTATTGGACTATCTTTAGTCCCTGCTTTTAAAAAAAAAAGTTTGCTCGTTACGATCTCACTATAATGCTAAATTCTCCATGAAGGGAGTGTTCTTTTTTTTAAAAAAAAAATTATGTTCTTTCTTTACTTATTTTTATGTGGTGCTAAAGATCAAACCCACTGCCTCGTGCATGCGAGGCAAGTATTCTGCCACTGAGCTACAGCCTCTGCCCTCTTTAGTCCATTTTCCCAGCCTCTGTGTCTGTCCTAGCATTTTTTTGACCATTGGATAGATGGGCCCTAAGCTAGATGGACCTCTGACCTCTCTGAGCCTTAAGGCTGGGAATGAGAGCCACCCAAATCCTACAAGAGATTTTCCTGCCCTTTTTTTTTTTTTTTTTTTTTTTGGTACCAGGCATTGAACTCAGAGGCACTAGACCACTGAGCCACATCCCCAGCCCTATTTTATATTTTATTTAGAGACAGGATCTCATTGAGTTGCTTAGCACTTCGCCTTTGCTGAGGCTGCTTTGGAACTTGGGATCCTCCTGTCCCAGCCTTCTGAGCCACTGGGATTACTGGCATGTGCCATTGCACCTGGCTGATTTTCCTGTCTTGATGAATACAACATCTGAATCTTGTAGAAGATTTTCTCATCTCTTTGTAGTCTACCTATTTGATGACATCACCTACTTTCTTTTGGGAATATTAAAGTTTCTGTAATTTCTTCCATGGGGGAACCACATGGTTCCAGGTAACTTGAGTGTATATTTTCAAGCTGTCATCATGCATATTTGGCTCAGAATAAACCATTTTCCTATTTCCTCAGAGCTGTTACTTTCCAATGAAGGCTTTTGGTGTCCCTGGGCCAGTCGTAGAGATAGATGATCCACTTCACAGAAGTGGCCCGAATCTGTGCTCGGTACCAACATGGGCCAGTTTGTGCCCATTGACTGGATCATCCTCCCTGTGGCTGCCGGAGTGTCATTCCTGGGCCCTGGACCTCCCTTAGTTTGGTTGACAGACCTTGATCTATCCTGAGCCAAGTGATTTGAATATTTCTTGTTTGCTTTTTCGCTTTTTGTTTCTTTCTCTTAATTATTGCAAGCTTGCCTTTTTTCAGTATAGAAGTTGTCTGAGTGCCTGATTATAAAAGATGCCAAAGATGCACTTGGTTCCCTACAAAGACAGCAGGGAGGAGTCCAGGAAACCCCCAGGAGGTACAGTGGCCTCATAGGGAACACCCAGGGAAAGTTCTTAGAGCATCTTAGAGAAGAAATGATAAAATCATTAATTTACAAGAAATTAAGAAAATTTTGGAGATTTTCAGAATTTAAAAAATGTTGAAAAGATGGGCAATTTAGCAAGAAAATTTTAGAGATTGTTTCAGATTGTTTCACATTTTGAGAAATCTAACTTTTGTCAACTTTCTGCTCCTGTCTTCTCTCTCTTTGCCTCTTCTACTGGAGGAATTCTACCTTTCTCCTTCTTTGTCACACTATTCTTCTATTCTCTCCTCTAATAATTTCCAGAAGAAACAAAATTCCACACCAAAGCACTTTTAGAAGTGATACCTAAAAACTTAAAATTGGTGCCCTTCTAGAACATGCCCCCAGTGACCTTGTTCCTCCGACTAGGCCCTACTTCCTACAGTTTCCACCACCTCCCAATTGTCCATCCCATTATGAATGAATCTATGGATTAACCCATTGATGAGATCAGAGTCCTCATGACCCAATCTCTTCCCTCGAACTCCACCTTTGAACATTTCTGCCTTGGGGATCAACCCTTTAACTCATGAGCCTTTGGGGGAACATTCCAGATCTAAACCATAACAGGGGGTGAATTCTTGGATTCACATTTCTCACCTCAAATGTGGACCAACTCCTTCTGAGGGAACACCACATGGTCTTCAGAAAAACTGGTGATACTGATCTTCAACTACAATCAAGAACTCCCAGTAAATGAACTTACAATTATTGTAAGTTGTCTGAAATATTGGGAATTTGCCTTGATATATTTTCTTAAATGATGGGAATAAAGTTTATCTTGATGATGTTGATGAATCTACAAATGATGATATTTTGTCCTCTTATTAATCATGTATTTTTATGATCATTTGCTTATTCAAGTCACCTACCTTATTTGAATCAAGTTTTCATATTTGAAAAGATTCCAATTTTACACTTCCTCCAAAAAATATTTCCTTTATTATTTGGTGCAATCTGGATAAAGAAATATTCCAGGTCTTAGACTGCCAGGGTTCATTTTAAATTTACCAGAAGGAATTCTCTTTTTGGGATTACCTTTATTTCAGATCCAACACTCCTAAAGCTCAGTTATAGAAATTTTTTCTTATCCAGCAAGAAGGAGGAATGTTAATTGGATCCAACCAATTGGATTATTGTGTTGCTATTGATATTAGAAAAGATAAAATATGGCAAATTCCTGAATATAATGGTTTTATTTATTGTAGCTGCCTGGGTTACTTGACACAGCATAAAATTTATTACTTATATTTGTTTTGTTTTGGGTTTTTTTTAGTACCAGGGATTGAACTCAGGGGTACTTGACCACTGAGCCACATCCCCAGCCTTATTTTGTGTTTTATTTAGAGACAGGGTCTCACTGAGTTGCTTAGCGCCTCACTGTTGCTGAGGCTGTTTTTGAACTCGCAATTCTCTTGTCTCAGCCTCCTGCAGTGCTGGCATTACAGGCGTGCACCACCGTGACCGGCTTATTACTTATATTGATTACTAAATTTAAATTTAATGAGCTTACTCCAGTCATCCTAATGTATACAGTTAGTTGAAAAAGTTCAACACAACTGTGTAGTTGCTATAAAAGTAAGATCAATCACATCTTGTAATTAAGGATTTACTAGACTAAGAAACCAAATATTATTAAAAGGCACATGAAAAAAAAGGCTTGTGAAATATAGAAGCCATACTACTTTTTATTAATAAATGTTATTTTAAAAAATAGTTCATATTATCACCATCCTATACATTTAATGTTTGTAGTGTAGTAAGAAATTAATAATGTAAAAATCACATCTTAATGTTTTTTACTCTTGCTCTGGTATGTCTCTGACATCCATCACATACCTTCTCTACAGTCTCATTTATTTATTTTTAAAAGTCTTTGCCATATTCTCTGTGGCTTTTAAAAGATATGGTCCCCACAGTCTCTTTAAGTACTGGATGTTAAATATGTGCTTTGACATGCAGAGTTTTGAAATAATTGATATGCTTTCTTTAGTCACATAGGGAATTATTTTGATTTGATAATTTATAGATAAGGCCCAGATCTTTGAGACTATTGTATTTCTTCTCTAATTTGTCTCAATTATCTTTTCATATTATATACAAATAACTCTCACACATTATTACTTACCATAGGACTATTTTTTCTTGTTCTAGCTCCTCCATTCACCTCAAGGTATTTCTTTTATGGGATGACTTTTTATCTTCTCTTAAATCAAAATATAAGCTGGGCGCAGTGGCGCGCGCCTGTAATCCCAGCGCTTTGGGAAGCTGAGACAGGAGAATCGCGAGTTCAAAGCCAGCCTCAGCAATGGCGAGGCACTAAGCAACTCAGAGAGATCCTGTCTCTACATAAAACACAAAATAGGGCTGGGGATGTGGCTCAGTGGTTGAGTGCCCCTGAGTTCAATCCCTGGTACCAAAAAAAAAAAAAAGTTATCATTAAGCCAATGCAAGGATCTGGCTATTTTAATAGATAGTTTAATATTGGTTTTATGTGAGCATTTACATACTGAAATGCATATTTTATGAATTATTTTCCTTTTATTTCTCTTACTATTGTGGGGCTATCTTCATTTTCGAAAACATTGTTTATGTTGTTACATTATATGATCTAAGAAATTTATTTCAGGATATGTGAGAGACTGTGTTCAAAAAAGACACAACAACTTCTCCATGCCAAATGTCTTCTTACAGCATCACCTCAAGATCCGAGGTCTGCTTTCCCTTTCCCATGACCTCTTCTGACCAACAGAATGCAGCAAAAGTGGTGCTGTGTGAGTTTGGGGACTTGGCCTTAAGAGGTTTGCAGCGCTCACCTTTGCTTTGGGGACATTCTTTGGTTGTCATTATAGCTGGGGATTGAACACAGGGCCTTGCAGATGCTAAGCATGTGATCTATAACTGCACTACACCTCCAGCCCCAACATTCCTTCTTTGAACCCAGCTGCCATGCTATTAAGAAACACCAGTAGATACTGTGAGATCCTGACCTGAAAGAGAAGTAAGAACACAGGCCAACAGCCTCAACTGAGTTCCCAACCAGCAGCCCGGCACCAATTGCCACTTACAAGAGGGAAGCTCCTTAGGGGTCCCAGCTGACACCATCAAGCCCAAGAACTTCCCAGAGAACTCACAGAAGCATTAGAAGTAATCAATTACTCTTAGAGATGGTTTATTTCACTACACCAGATAAATTAATTTATCAAAAGGAACTTCTTATAGAATATTTGTTATATACAGTGTTATTAAATTCACATTGTTAAGAACCACTTTCACAGACAGTAAACACTTTATAATTTGGACTTTAAAAATTCAACAACTTAGCTGGGCGCGGTGGTGCAAGCCTGTAATCCCAGCACTTTGGGAGGCTGAGACAGGAAAATCAAGAGTTCAAAGCCATCCTCAGCAACAGGCGAGTTGCTAAGCAACTCAGTGAGATCCTGTCTATACAAAAAACACAAAATAGGGCTGGGGATGTGGCTCAGTGGTCAAGAATCCCTGAGTTTAATCCCTAGTACCAAAAAAAAAAAAAAAAAAATCAACAACTTGCAAGATTTTTAAATGTTTTTTATTTCCTAATGAGGTAATTTAGACTAAAAACTATCCAATTCCTAGATTTAAGAAGAGAACCAAATAGTCAGCCACTTGCCACTTCCGATTCTGCATTTTTCTAATTTCCTCCCATTTTGTTCAAGTGAGAAATCAATTATTTTTTAATATAAGACAAAAACATGGCTAGGGTTAGCTATGAGTCATTGGTTGCTATCCTGTGGCTCAAAAACTGGTAAAGTCCCTTGATCTCCACGACTGCCAATCATGCATCGTGTGCTACTTCTCAAATGTATACACGCTCTTATGATTAGGAAAATATGATTCACTCAGAAGTGTCACTAATTTCCCAGTAGGTATTTTCCTTTTTGTCACTATATATATTTCAGTTTTGGAGGTATTTTGACATTAAAACACTTCTCAAACTTGAAATGTTGGGGAAACCACTGGTGGAAGTCCTTAAAAACCCCTGCTAATGGATTTGTAGTTGCTAATATTTCTTCAAACGAATCACTTTCTGCTATTTGTTTCCTGGACCTTAAAATCGTTTGGCTTCTTCCTGCAAACTGAACAATAAGTTAGGAAAATACACTACATAGAGGGCATCCCTCCCTTGGGACCCCTCCCTCTTTGGGGAGCTGGGCTTTCTATTATTCTAATAAATCCTGCTACTCTGCTTTAAAAAAAAAGAAGGAAGGAAGGAAAGAAGGAAAGAGGGAGGGAGGAGGGCAGGAGGTAGAGAGGGAGGAGGAAGGGAGGAAGGAAGGAAAGAAAGAGAAATAAAGTTAGATAAGATTCCATGGGTTTTCAAAAAGCAACATATCCTTTAAATAAATCTTATAAAGAAATTACTTTATGGAAAAATTTTTAGAAAGCACAGACTTTTCTTTTCTTTTTTTTTTTTGGTACTGAGGATTGAACTCAGGAGTACTCAGCCACTGAGCCACATCCCCATCCCTATTTTGTGTTTTTATGTAGAGACAGGGTCTCACTGAGTTGCTTAGTGCCTCGCCCTTGCTAAGGCTGGCTTTGAACTCACGATTCTCCTGTCTCAAGGCACAAACTTTTGTATAAAACCTAGTGACTTAATAGCAATTTAAGATAGAGTAAGTAACTGGAGTAAAAGGAAAGTCTAGCGGAATCACATGGATTATTGGGAATTTGTAATAATTGTGGTATTTGATTGGATGTGCACACAAATAAGGATAATTCTGGAAGTCCCAAGTCAGTAAATGATATTTAAATTTGAGCAAAACTTTTAATATTTTCATAGTGCTTTGTATTTTTGAAAGGATTTACCTGTTATCTACTTCACGGGAGTATCTTAAGGAACTAATAAGATATTATTCTCCTCACTGATAGACTATGAGACTGAGGGCATAAAAACGTGAGATTATTTGTCTAGGTCCCAGAGTGAATCACAGAGTTAAATCAGGAACTCAACTCTCTGAATACTTATAGAATAAATGTGATTTTTAAGAAAAAAATTATAAACATCTGTTCTTATCCAGCACTGACACTGAATTTTTCAATATTTATGGACATTAACTTAGTGTTAGCCAGGGAGAACTAGCTGGACACACACACACACACTTATGCACACACACACATGTGCATACACACACAATTGGCCCTTCATATCCCAGGAGTCAATGTAGTTAGGCCTACTGTATTGTATCTGTACTGAATACATACAGACATTTTTCTTGTTATTATTCCCTAAATAGCACATTATAATACCTATTTACATGATATTTACATTGTAGTAGGTAGTATAAATAATCTAGAGATTATTTTAAGTATATGGAAGGATGTGCGTAAGTTGTAGGCAAATACTATGCCACTTCAAACAAGGGACTTGAGCATCCATGAACTTTAGTATCTGAAGAGGGACCTGGAACCAAAATCCTGCAGCTACTGAGGGATGATCTGCATACTGAAGTGATTCCATGTTCTTCTTATTCTTTGATATGGATAATTGACATTTT
>PVHX01032654.1:0-13731 GCA_004024805.1 Geosciurus inauris
AGGGAGTCAGTGCTATAAAGTTTACTCTTAGAAATATGTCTGTACTAGCCCACATATTTTGAGATGTTGAAGTTTTATTCTCATTTGCTTCTATGAATTTTTTTCCTCTCTGATTTCTTTTGTGGTTCACTTGTCATTCAAAGTTGTATCAGTATCTAGAATTTTTTAAACAATTTATGTTTTTCTGTTTTGTCATTAATTTCTAATTTCTTTCCATTATGATCTGATAAGATGCAAGAAATCATCTCTATGATTTTTGTTTGCTAGGATTTTTTGTGCTGCAAAATTTGATATATATTAGAGAAAGCTTCATGTGCTGCAGAGTAGAAAGTTAAGTAATTTGTAAAGGGTGAAATATTCTATAGATATCTGTTAGGTACATTCGATTAATTGTATTTTTTTAGTTCTGAGGAGTCTTTAGCTTATGTCTTGATAACCTATCTAATAGTAAGAAAGGTGTGCTGATATCCCCCCATATTATTGCTTTAAGGTCTATTTGATTCTTTATATTGAGAATTGTTTGCTTTGTGTATACAGATAAACCATTTGGTGGGCAAAAATATTTACAAGGATTATATATTGGTTTTGAATTATTCCTTTTACCAGTATGTGGTGATCTTGTCTCTTCTGGTTAATTTTCACTGGAAATCTACTTTGTTTGGTATGTGAGTAGGCTGCCCCTGCTGCCTTTGGGATTCCATTTATGTGGAATATCTTTTTCCATATTTCCACATTTAGCCTATAAATATCTTTGCCTGTAAGGTGAATGTATTTCAAACAAACTTATGGTTGGTATTGCCTTTTAATCCAATCTACAATCTATGTCTTTTGACTGTTGAATTTAGACCATTTACATTAAATATTATCATTATTATATTTTTTGCAATTGTGATTTATTTCAAATGCTTAATTCAGTCTTATTTATCCTTCAATTAATTATCATTATAGTGTGATCCATCCCTTTGCTGCTTTTAATTTTTAGTTCTTATTTCTTCCGCATGAAATATTTCATTGAGTATGTTTGTAGTTTTGGCTTAGTGGTTATTAATTCTTTTAGTTTCTGCTTATCATGAAAGGCTTTTATTTCTTCTTAAATTTTGAATGATGGTTTTTCTAGATATAGTAATATTAGTTGGCATCCATTTTTTAAGGGCTTGATATATATTATTCTAAGCCCTCCTAGTTTTAGCATCTGTTGAAATATCAGTTGAAATCTTCATTGACTTACATCTAGATGTGGTCTATTATTTTTCTCTTGCAGTACTTCAAATTCTATTTTTTTATTCTGTATATTAGGAATTTTCATAATAATGTATTTTGGAGATGATATTTTTGAACTTGTCTGTTTGGAGTTCTATATGCCTCTCAATCCTAAGATTTGGAAAATTTCATATTATTTCAATGAAAAGATTTTGCATTCACTTTATTTTTATTTCAGAGCCTTCTTCTACACCAATGATTCTTAGATTTTGTTTCCTAATGTTATTGAAGATATCTTGAATATTATGGTCATGGTCTCTTAACTTCTTTTCTTTGTTGTCAACTTTATTTTCAACATTACATATTTCATCTTCAATGCTCAGCATAACTCTACATCATGTTAAACTACAAGAATGGGGTCATAATTAGAATAAGTCATACTCTATGTATGTACAATATGTCAAAATACCCTCTACTGTCATGTATATCTAAAAAGAGAAAATAAAAAAAGAGGAAAAAAAGAAAGAAAAAGGAACCTGCCTTCAAAGTGTTCTAATTTTTAATGATTATTTCCATTTAATTTTTAATTTGATTTATTGAGTCTTTCATTCCCAGGATTTCCATTTATTTCTGTTTTTGTTTCAGTATCTCTTTACTGAAATGAACTTTCACTTCCTGTGTTTTCTAGTTTGATTCATTACATTTTTATCTCATTAAACATTTTAACTTTCTAAGTTCTTTCTCTGACATTTCTTCTGCTGCCATCTCAATGAGATCATTTATGGAATTGTTGTGGACTGTTTGGAGTGGTTTGCTACCTTGTTTTTTCATACTCTTTGTATGTCTACCTATCTTCTGGGATGATTGCCCCTTCTATTTTATTCAAGGAAGTATTTAATGAGCTTCTTTATCTTAAGAGCCCCAGGATGGGTAATTATCCAGGTATTAATAATTTACTCAAATGTATCCTTTGGTGTTCCAAGCATTAGCTCCACTTTAGTAGAAGACATTAAAACCTATTTACTACAGTCAATTCAGAGCAATGTCATGTTCTAAACAACAACAAGAAAAACAAAAATCTTATTTCTAATGTTCTCCACATTTCCTCTAATCCTGGTATAAAATTGTAGTAATGCTGTAGAATAGGTTGAAAAATAATTTACTAAATATAGTAAAATTCCTATTACTTTACTTAGGGTCAGAAAAAGGGAGGACAAAAAATAGGCAAAAGGAGAAAAAATGATAAATGAAAGAAAAGATAGAAATGAATAATACAAACCAGGGTAAAAAAGAAGAAAATATGAATGGGGAATTTGAAGTAGTAGCAGATAATATAAGAGGTATAAGGGTGGGTAAGAAGAGCAAGTGGAAGTCTAAGTACGAAAACAAAGGTAGAATGATTCTCGTTAGTGCTTTAAAACATTAGAAGAAAATCAATTGAATGGGTTGAGTGCACATTAACAAATACTAGACTAACAGCTATCAAATCAAAATAAAGGAGATAAATGTGTAATACAAACTGACATTAGAGATATTTATAGCAAACCATGCCAAGGTGGATAAAATTCTTATTGAATCTTCCTGGTTTGTATTTCATCAGATGTAGGATCTTCAGAAGATATCCATCATTCTTTAGATTTGTATCTTTCTAGAGGTGCTGCGGCACATGAGCTACTTCTCTGGTTGCTATAGATTTATCATAAGCCATTTTTTTTTCATCAAACCAGGGACCTGAGGCTGAATCCTTGGGGGGTGCTATGTTGTGCTTGTTCATTGTTGCTATTGTGTGCAAGAGCGTAAGATGCAGGGCTCAGGGATATCTCTTTGATTGCTGTGAGACTGTGTGAACTTTCTATCTTCCACAGAATCTTCTTTAAAATGGCATAAATCCTGGTGACTGCAAGCATGGAATTTGGATTTTAGACTCTGTGGGTGGTGTGTTGTTCAGAAGCATTCCCCTGATTGATGTGGATCACTGGGATATCATCCTTGTAAGGAGGAAAGAGAGTCAGTTGACCCACCTTCATCTGAGCTCTTACTGTCTGTAGTTGTGAATTATAGTTCCTGCAGCCATCTGTGGCTTCATATAGAGATAGTCGGCTCAACTGCATCTAAGCTCTCATTGTCTGCAGTCATGAATCACATGTTTCCACTCCTTTCTTTGTCTGAACTCCTGAAGAGGTTGTATTGAATATTATGTCAGGGCTAACACTCTCCAGGAGTGGTTAGCTCTTGGAACTGCTCTACTTCAATCCCTTTGTCTGCAGTGAGGGAGAGGGTATTAGAGTAACTCCCAGAAAGCAGTGATCCCTCTACAAGTTCCTTCTAGATGGATTATTGAAATTCATTCCTTTTCAAAGGTATTCCCTTTGGTTTTATTTGCTGCTATCTGAAGGAGGAGAGAAACTGTACTGATTTAATTTCTTGTAGGTAATCTGGCTAACTGTAGATTCTGCAATATGGCTGCTACACCCAGCATGGCTGTGAGCCTGCAATTTGGATTACACTGTTTGATTTCCTTCACTGACTTTGCTGTTACAGTCATGTTTTAACTTTAGGCTGCTTCCCCTTCCCCCAGCCATTGTTAATTAAGTTAGCATATGTTATTTTCTTCTTTCTCTTTCTCTCTTTGTTGCCACTCCCCCACGGACCCCACCCTGGTACAGGCTTGGGTTTAGGAATTCTGTCCTTATTTTTTGCTCCAGTAACCAAACTTCAAGTCCCTTCAAGTCTCAGACTGTCCAATATTGAATTTCATGATATTAACTGTCACACTCCTCTCTGATCAGTTATTCTTTTATTGATTCTTTTCTGGACTGTGGGAGGGTTGGGGTGGCTGCTTAGATCCTCTCCACCATTTTCAAACTCAAACAATTCAATTTTTAATGAGTAAAACTAATTAGGCACAGATAGTGCTAGGAATCACGTGGACGCAATCATAGTGAATAAGTTCAGTGATCAGATGAAGAATCAAAATGTGTAAGCATCCAAAGAAAACATGAAAACTATGACATCTAAAGCATTCATATAAATAGTTCCTAAGGAGTAGAAACTAGTAGTCAAATGATCCAATTTGGCTGTAATTGTTTTCTTTCTTTTGCTCATGTACAAAATAAATGTATGTGAGTCATAAGTGAAATACAATGAATTTTTCCAAAATGAATACATCCAAATAAAGCAACAATTTTACAAGCATTCCAGAAGCCTCTACTCTGCTCCTTTTTGAGAATTTTCTACCTCCTTGGCAAGTATAACACCAATTTTAATATTTCATAGCATGGATTAATTTTATGTCCTTTTGGGTTCTATATAAATAATACATAATGTTTGCTCATTTTGATGTCTCGATTCTCCCACTGAACATTATGTTTATGAGATTCAATCATATTTTTGCTTGAAGTAGTATGTTGTCCTGTATGTGAACATACAGGATTATATTGTGCAATCATGCCTAATTTATTCATCTTATTATGATAATAAAGGTAGCTTAGAGTTGAGGCTGATATGAATAAATATGCTATGAATATTTTTGTGTATTTCTCTGCTGAATATAAGCACACATTTCTGTTGAGTGTATACCTGGGTCATGAGGCATATATCCATCCTGCTAACCAATATTCTGAAGAGGCTTTATTAATTTACACTTCCACTAGCATGGCATATGTTATGTGACATAAATCTAGTTGCTATACATTAAGTTAATAAATGTGAAAAACTCAAAGAAAGGGATTATTTGGGGTTAAAATATAAATTATTATATGGAACATTTTGCCAAATGGGTAAACTAAGACTCATTTTAATTCCCTTTTCTCCTACTTCTTAATGTAAAAACTAGAAAAGCTAATGGTAGCTTTCATAGATTGTATTGCAACTAAGAATAGTGATGTACACAGTTCTGGCCAATATAATCTAATAAGTCTGCTGGGTATCTTGAGTGAGCTTTTCCCATTCTCATAAAAAGATATATTTGGAAAGTACCATCCTTTCCCCCAATATTTACCTTTCTTGAGAGTGAACGTGATTGCCTGATGCTATGGCAGCCATATTGTAATCATAAAGAAAAGACCAAGAAAGTGACAAAAAAAATAACAATGATATTCTTGAGCTGTTGAAACAATGTTAGCATCTCTCCATCTCCAAATTTATTGTTATATGAGAAAAAATAAATTCATATAAAATTCCAATTTCTTAAATTTGTTTTTTATAAAAACTTGACAGTTATACATATTTGGGTTCATTTAAAAAAATCCATACATTCATAGAAGCTGATTTTAGTGCAGGTCCTCCACCATTTCTTCTCCTCCTCTCTCCTCCCTTCTTCTATCTGAACTCTATTGATATTTCCATTCTTTAAGCAAAAAGTGCCATAATTTCATTCTTTTTTTAACTGAGTAAAACTCCATTGTAGGGGCTGGGGTTGTGGCTCAATGGCAGAGTGCTTGCCTCGCACATGTGAGACACTGGGTTCGATCCTCAGCACCACATAAAACTAAGTGAAACAAAAATAAAGACACTGTGTCCATGTATAACTAAAATATATTTTTTAAAAAAAATTTTAAAAAAGCAGGGCACGGTGGTGCAAGCCTGTAGTCCTAGCACTTAGGGAGGCTGAGACAGGAGAATCATGAGTTCAAAGCCAGCCTCAGCAATGGCGAGGTGCTAAGCAACTCAGGGAGACCCTGTGTCTACATAAAACACGAAATAGGGCTCAGTGGTTGAGTGCCCCTGAATTCGATCTCCAGTATCAAAAAAAAAAAAAAAAAAAAACTTCATTGTATATATGTGTACATATGTACCACAGTTTCTTAATTCTCTCCCCTATTGATGGGCATCTGGATTAATCCCATAATTTGACTGAGAAATACTCAATCTGAAACCAAATTTTAATCATCAGTTGCATTTTCTGTAAATTATAGTTGAAAACTTTCCTAAATGACAAATACTGAATTTCACTAAATAATAGAATTTAAATAGTAAGGTTGCCAGCTTTAATGACAAAATGAATATATAGTTAAATTTGAATTTTGTATCAACATCAATTTGGGGGCATATAAATATGTTCCATACACTAGTTCATGCAACAAAAATCTGAGCAACTAAACCTCAGTGTGTGCAAGTACTAGGGAAATTCCTAAGATCAAAACAATAGAAATTCTGAGGCAATTTGCCATGAATTATGTAAATAATACAGACTCAATTTTAATTGATTTAATACTTGGGTTCCATACTGAAGAGCCAAATTCTCAGAAATGCAAGTCTGACTGGCCTAACATATCACCTACTTACCCTGTGACCAGCAGCTATGAAATGCTTTGATTGAAAGTCCTATTAAGACTAAATAAAAAGGAGAGCATTCCTTAAATTAAAAGCAGAATTCTATTGAAAAAAGGAGGACAAATAAAACAACAGAAATATATTACAATATCAGTAACTCTAATGAAACTTTTTAAAAAAAATTTTTTAGTTGTAGATGGACACAAATAACTTTATTTTATTTATTTATTTTTATGTGGTGCTGAGGATCGAACCCAGTGCCTCCTGCATGCAAGACAAGCACTCTATCATTGAGCTACAATCCCAGCCCTCTAATGAAAGTTTAAAATGCATAAAATCAGAGGACTGAAGATGATAGGTAAAAAGAAAAAAACAACAACATATATTTCTAATGCAATTACTGTCTAACCTGTTAGAACTTCTGTTTTACATTTCCATGATTTTGTCATTGAAAGCATGTTATGTAAATGCAATTATACAGGAGCCAAACTTTTAGGTTTGAATTTTTAAAAATCAGCATAAATTTCTGAAAATATTTCAGATAGTTGACCATGTCCATAATTCATTCATTTTTATTAATAAGTAGTATCAGTGGTATGAATTTATATATATATTTAGATTTTCATATATATCTCATATATATGTATATGCATATATATAGATATCTAATTGTTTTAGTATATTTGTTGAAAGCCTTTCCATCCATCCTTCATTGAATTGCTTTAGCACTTTCATATAATATCAATTGGATGTATACCTGTCATACTATTTCTTTTTTTACTTTTTATTTTTTATTTTTTTGGTACTGGGGATTGAACTCAGGGGCACTGGACCACTGAGCCACATCCCCAGCCCTATTTTGTGTTTTATGTAGAGGCAGGGTCTCACTGAGTTGCTTAGCACCTCACCATTGCTGAGGCTGGCTTTGAACTCGCGATTCTCCTATCTCAGCCTCCCTAAGTGCTGGGATTACAGGCTTGCGCCACCGCGCCCGGCTCTTTTTTTTTTTAATGTTGTTCCATTGACTTATGTTTACTTCTTCATCAGTACAACATTGTCTTGATTACTGTAGCTATATAGAAAGCCTTAATATCACATATTTTCACTTCATTCTTTTAAATTGCTTTACCTATTATAATTTTGCCTTTCTATATATGTTTAAATTAAATTCCTCAGCATATACCAATTTGGGGGGATTTTAATAGGTATTACATTAAAAGTATATATGAGTTTTGGTTAATTGAATTTTTTATTGTGTTGAGTTTTCCAATCCATATGCTTCTCTGTTAACACTCTTTAAAAAATATATAGTACATTATCATTTATTATAGTCACTATTCTGAATAATAGATCACTAATGCTTCTTCTCAATAACTGAAAATTTGTATACTTTGATGAACACCTTCATTTTCCCCAACTAGTTCACTCTTCCAGCTATGGATATCCTCCATTGCACCCTGCACTTGTATATGTTCAACTTTTTTAGATTTCACGTATGACATAGTATGACATTTGTCTTTCTGTGCCTACCTTATTTTACCCAGTATAATGTCCTCCAATTTCATCTGTGTTCTGCCAAATAACAGGTTCCCTCCACTTTGTAAGACTGAATATTTTTCTGTTGTGTATATACACAACATTTTCTTTATCCATTCATCTAATGGTGGACACCAATGTTGCCTTTATATCTAGATTATTGTGAATAATGCTATCTCTTCATTATGCTGATTTCTATAATTTTGTATATAAATACAAAAACAGGATTACTGGGTCATATGGTGACTCATTTATAGTTTTCTCAGGGAACCTCTACACATTTCCATAAAGATTTTATTAACTTATATTCCCACCAACAATGCTAAAATGTTCCTTATTCTCCAAACCTAGGCCAGTACTTATTTTTCATATTTTTGGAAATATCTATTTGTAACATTTTGGATCTGGAAGGTCCCATGGAATGTTGTGTATTGAAAAGCATGATTCTCAATGCAGCAAGGTGCAGAATTGGAAATTTTAGGCAATAATTAGGGCCCTGATCTCATCAGTAGATTAATCCACTTTCTGTTGGTAACTATAAGCAGGCTGGTTGTGGTTGGAAGAAGGTCACTGCAGGTATGGCCTTAGAGTTTGTCCTGGTTCCTTCCTCTCTCCTTCCCAGCTGCCATGAGATGAGTAGATTTCTTCTGTCATGATCTTCCATTAAATTGTTTTGCTTTTACCTCTGGATCTACAGCAATGGAGTTAACCAACCATTAATTGAGACCTCTGAAAACATGAATAAAAATAAACTTTTCCTCCTCTAAGTTGTTCTTGTCGGGTATTTGGTCACAGCAACAAAAAGAAGACTAACATAGTGTTCTAACAGGTCAGGGTGATAACTCATTGTGTTTTAATTTAAATTTCTCTGATTATCAGTGATGATGATCATTTTTTTCAAATTATCTAATTTGTTCCATGGACACTTATTTATTAAATTGTTATGGCATTTTTTGGGTTTCATTTATGTATATTGTGTATTAACCTCCTATCAGATGTATGCTTTGCTAATATTCTCTTTCAATCTATGGTTTGTCTCCTTACTCTATTAGTTGTTTCCTTTGCTGTAAAGAAGAAGCACTTGATTTTGCTGCAATCCCTTTTGTTAACTTTTGCTTTTGTTGTCCCTGTTTTGGGAATCAAATCCAAAAAATGTTTGCCCAGACCAAGTTGAGTGCATTTCCCCTATGTTTTATTTTTCTAGTAGTTTGAAAGTTTAAGGACTTATGCTTAAGTTTTTAGCCCATTTTTACCTTACTTTCATAGACGGTGTAAGACAATTTTCACCATTACTGAATGAATTGTCCTTTCTCCATTTTTGTGTTAATGGCACTTTTGTCAAAAATCAGTTGGATATGGTTTGTAAAGATGGCAGAGTGGAACTAGGCATCAAATCTAGATGCCTGCTCAGTCTGGAATCAAAACAGTGAGAGAATAGCTGATAATAGTGGTGGATTTCAGAGGGAATATGCTGACACAGTTTGAACAGTTAGAGACTTGAAAAGAATTAGAAATTCTGGTTACAGAAACAGAAAAGAGGAAACAATTTGTTGACCCTTAACCCTAAACTATAGCAGTTCAGGAGTAAGGTAGCAAAGGGAGAAAGGAGAGGTAAATCTAACAAACAAGTAGAAATGGTGCAAAAGAAAGACCAAGTTAAGTTAGGGAAGGAGCAAAACTGAGTGAGGGAAAAGTGCACAATTTTTTCAATTTTCAGGTGGAAAGGTGCTGGGCAAATGTCTTGCAGAGACTACAACTAATCTGGCCTCTCTATAAGGAATTAATTTATATAGTTTCATCCTACCTACAGACAGCATCAAATACTATCATAGGGAATGCCTTTGAAATGGGCTGTTGCAGTAATATATGTAGAGGAATTACTCCTAACTGAAGATTACCAAACACCCATTCCCCTGCTGATAAGGGGAGTGAGGAGGACAAGGAAAAAGAGCAAGTCATTCTCAGGGAGTGTAGCACCTGGGAAGCAGCAAGTGCCCTAGGTGCTGGACAGAACCCTCTTACCCCAACAGTCCAGCAGAAGCATCCCCACAACCCAGCAATGTCATTCTCTGCATGAAAGTGCTTGTAGAACTTCCTGCCACAGACACTGCCGCCTGTTAGCATGTGCAAATGTGGGCCACTGACAGTGTACCCCATTAGTGCCATGAACCTCACAGGCAGCCTTCACATGTAGGCCTCAGAGATGTCAGTCACTGCTCAATGCATGCAAATGTAAACCCTAGTGGCAATTCGAAGCCCCACAATTCATGGAAGCCAGCAGTGACATCATGTCCATCAATACTGCAGAACATCTCACAGAATTAACTTGCAGATGAACATATCACAGACACTTGCCACTATCCAATGTTCCCAGATATAGGCCCATAAAAGTATGTTCCCCAGAGATAATGGCTTTGCACTTCCTTTAGGCCACCCAGCACTACTACCACTGATCCTTTGCACCTTGCCTTAGGCTTTCACACCCCATATATCCTTAAATGTACATGGGCAAGTTCACACTTGTTTTGAAAGCTCCAGACACATGGATAATTTCTATAAATGGCCACACAAGACTGCATACCCAAACAGGAAGATACCTGGATGGTAGGCAAACAAGTTTTTTTTTTTCCTCTGACCCACCAGAAAGCTATTAGGTGCTTGGACATATTAAAGAATAGAAGGAATCTCCTAGGTTTGTATCAGATGTGGGCTAGTGATATTTCTATCTCCATACTCAGAGAAACCTAGAAGTAAACCCGAGTAGGGGTGGGTATCTACTTACCCTCCCAAGACCTGAGGTAGTCCAATTATGAAGGTTCAATATTAGCATCCTCTCCATGTCAAACAGATAAGCATGGGATATCATACATCTCTCTAATGTCAATTTTGATTACACAGATATTATCTGCTATATTAATCTGATAGATTTGCCCTTATTATTTAAAATTGCATTCTTTAATTTTATGTAGTTCTCATGTTTTATAGAATTAACTGGATTTTTCTTTTTTTATCCTTGCTCATGTTTATACTCTCTCATCTTTTACTTCTCTTTTCATTCTTGTAGTATCTGCTCCTGTCTTTATCTTCCCCATTTTTCTTTCTTTTTTTCATCTTTTCCTTCCCATGCCTACATAGTTAAGTAGTAATTCTACTTTTTTGTGCCTATTTCTCATACTATTCTATAACACTATTTTCATTTTCCAAACAGATTAGTGAAGTCTTGGAAAATGTTTTCAATAAGGCTTTTTAAGTTTATTGGTGTGATGTTTTGTACTGAAGTGGGCACAGCTACTGGTTATTATCATCTCCTGTCAAATTGGTGCCAGAGAAGCTATGTTCAGCTGTAACACATTGAGTGAGATTATTGACACATAGATATATGCACAGCCTAGGACACTGAACAAACTTAATGCTCTTACTAAAAACTCACTTGTATAACAGTAGAAAGATAACCATCCCAGAAAATTGTGCAATAAACAATGTAGAAATACAAGTAACATGAAAACAAGGGAATGAGATGCTCCTACCCAAAGTTTACAACACTCCCACAACTAACCCCATAGACGCTGAAGTAGAGAAATTGACAGATAAAGAATTCAAAAAATTGATTCTTAAAATAATCAGTAAACTAAAATAATATCTAAGAAATTTGCTGTTGGAGAAAATGCAGCATACACTGAGATAGAAATATTGTACAAGAAACAAACAGAAATCTTGGAAATGAAAGACAATAAATGAAATAACAAATTTAGTTGACAGTCTTATCAATAGATGAGATCACACAGAAGACAGAGTTTCCAGCTTTGAAGACAAGGTATATGAACTTAAAAAGTCAGTCTGCATAAAGAATAGAAAATAAGAAAACATGAGAAAAAATACTGGGGAATTATATTGACCAAATTATAACACCATATTGTGTGTATGCATGGATATGTAACAATGAATTACACTATTAGTATAATTATAATACACCAAAAATATGGGGAAAAAGAAATCTGGGACAGCATTAGGAGATTAAACTTAATAATAAATGGAACTAAAGAGGTTTCAAAGACACAATCTAGGGTTATGGATAATATTTTTCAGAAAAATAATTTCAGAAAACTGTCCAAACCTTGGGAATGAGATAGATATCCCGTTACAGAATGCATTCATAACCCAAATAGATAAGATTAAAAGAACCTCTCCTCAACACATTATAATTAAAATACCTATTATACAGAGCAAGGATATAATTTAAAAACTTCAAAAGAATATTTCAGGTTCCATTTAGAGGAAAAACAATCAAAATTAATTATGATATCTCAGCAGAGACTCTAGTAACCAGGAGGGCTTAAAATGTGGTATTCCAATGCCTGAAAGAAAATGCTTGCCAGCAAAGATTGCTGTATCCAGAAAAATTATCATGCAGAATTGAAGTATAAAGGAACAGTTTCTAAGATAACAGAAACTAAAAGATATCATTACCACTGAACCAAAACTTAAGAAAATAAAGAAGTGCTACATTCACAAGAAGTTAAAATTAAAGTTTAGAGCTCCAGAATGAACAAATCTAGTTAGAATAGTAGCTAAGAAAACAAAATTTAGGATCAAATTAACATTAGAAATAAATCAAAATGGCAGGAAATAATAAACTCCACTTTAGAATAAAACATGTTCAAACTCTTCATTTAAAAGACACAGACTGGACTAACTGCAGACGCGATAGCAACTGCCATAAGCATGCAGCTCAAACAAGCTGATTGGAGTGAAGATAAGCAGGATCAAAGGGAAGGTGTCAGGAGCTCCATGTGGAATGAATGGGTGTGATGAATAGGACTTAGAATTGTGAGAAATTTTCTGGTTGATTCTTTCTATTAGCATAAGAGTTCTGGATTCACATATGAAGATTATAAGAACACTGCAGAATGGCTTCTCTCTCACACCATGTACCAACTTCATGCGGCAGTGATCTGTGGTTCTGCGTTAGGAGATCTAACTAATAAATTAATTCAGGCCCAGGTTTTTGACTACTATGAGATACATAACTTTCTGTGAAGCACAACTCCAGGTCATGTTGACTGACTAGTGATTGGATTCCAGAATGGCAAAATCTGTGTGATGATGCAGGGCAGATTCCACATGTATAAGACTACACATTCTGGAAGATGACATTCCTTGAGGTCATTTTCCAGTTTCTGGATATGGATACCTTGAGTGTCAGCAATACAGCATGAGGCCTCAACCCCAAGTGTGAGGGTGGAGATATTTTACTAATCCATGATACACCAATGTACATGGTTTCTGTGGCCGTGGCCATTTCATAGTGCCTAATGATGAAAGGCTTGAAGTTTGCTTCCCTGCCATGTCTTATGCTTATCACCAGAATATGATGGAGAAAGCTGTTAGTGCCTGGGGGATGAGTGGGGGAGCAGCAAGAAACATGGAAGGCAACTATGTGATGATGATGGGTTCCAACTTTGAAATTGTGGCAGTTTCATCTGCTGCAGAATCTGGAGGTAGATGCTGTTGGCAAGAGCATATTACCAGATGTCATAGTTACACAGTGGTGTGGAATTTGATTCTTTGGATTCTCATTCAATGCTAACAATGCTTCCATGTGTTAGGAAAACCTAGATAAAACCAATCACAAGAAAGCACTTACTATAATTGGGAAACAAGCTGCACAGAAGCAGGAGAGCTTGTTTCCATTTTTAGGCTAACATTCCACACCCTGACAAT
>PVHX01032655.1:0-13730 GCA_004024805.1 Geosciurus inauris
TGGTAGGGGAATGGCAAACAGGAAGGTGTCAGGAATACCAAATTGCACATGCAGGAATGGTTAGTAAAATGATTATACAGACGTGCAGAATTATTGATTGAACAATTTCTGTTAAGTGTATATACCAATAGCACTATGTCGTGGTATTGTAGGAAGTGCACGATTAAGGTAATATTACAGATAGCTATCAAGTTACAAAAATGATGCAAATCAAGGAAAAACTAAACAAGTTGAAATTCTGGTTGAAAGGGACCTTAAAGGAATTAAAACCCCAAAACCAATGGTGAGGCGTAGAGAGGGCTACACAGGAAGAGCTCCCAAAGTTCCAGAAGGGGATGAATGTAGAAGTCACGTTAACAAACCCTGAAGTAGTGCAACCCATAATTGCTTAAGTAGATCCTAAAGAAATGCCTGCAATATTGTGTAAAACAATTGCAGATGTAGATAAAGATAGACAAAAGGGAAAAAGGCTAGCCAAGAGAATTGTTGAAAGAAGTAAAAATAATCCATTCCTACAAGACACGATGGAAGTCCAGGAACTTAAGGAATGCCTACCATTATCACAAATAAAGTAATTAGGCCAGGGAGCTCCGAAAATCCAGAACAAACTGTTTAAATTAGAGACTTAACCAGGACCGAGATATAGGCATATAGAAGTGAGTTTGCACGGAAAGAAACCAGGGATGTTGAATATTTATTAAAACTTTGGAACAGGGGAGCAAACAGAGTGATAGTTTCAGGATGAGAAATGTCAGCCCTAGTAGGTATCATAGAGAATCCACAAATTCACGGTGCACTACTAAAGTTAGTTAACAATCAACCCCTTGATTTATACTCCATATTTAACTGGGTGGCCCAAGCTTGGACTAAGGCATTTCCAATGATGGATCTGTTGTTCTTTGGTATGCAGTTACATTGGGCTAATATAGAGCAGTGTATAAAGCTGTGTCATAAGATTGGGATTATTGTAATGATATACTCTGAAGAGGCTACTACACGATTAGCTGCTCCTATAAACCAGGAGATAAAGAATTTAATTATTAAGGGAGGACCAAGCCATCTGAGGCTAACATTAACAGTGGCACTAGCTACAGTGCCACAACCATAAATGACATAATAGAATATCTAAGACAAGCCAGAAATCTTGAGATGGACAAGGCTATCTCATTTATTACTCAGGCAAAAATGTCCTTCCCAACACAATTTCAAAACATAAATAAACAAAACAGGCCTAACAGATGTAGCAGATGTAGAAATCCCAGGTGTAATGGATGTAATAGTCAATACCAGGGAAGAGCACAAACAGGTCCACCCAATATGAGGGGATGGGCTGATGCAGGGGGAAGGCCTACTAGGGAAGAAAGGAACTCCCAAAATGCCAACAAAGTTATTCCTAATAGACCAACATTCAATTCAAAAAATGGATGGACGAGACCCCTCCATGAGGATCAGGGTGCCCAAGGTCTAAACAATTTTCAACAACAACTCGCCCCAGGGAGGATGCCAAATTGGAGGAACCAACCCAGATATGCATAACTAGCACAGATAACAGACCATATGTCTCCTTATACAAAAATCAAAATTATAATTTAAATTTTCTTATAGATATAGGTAATAAAATAAATATTGTATGAGATATACTTGCTAAAACAAATAGATGGAAGTAGAAGGAATGTCTGGAGGAACACTTACAGGTTATCTTATTAAGGCCCATATTCTTGTATATAATTGAGATCCTATCACAGCTGATTTATTAGTTATACAACAAAGCCCACGTAATGTCCTGGAAATGGATTATATTCCCACTATATTTGGAATCTTATTGCCTCTAAAAAGACTCAAAGCTTCTGTATGTTTGTCCACAGTTAAAATTCAGCCTGTTAAACTTCCTCTGGCTACACCTTCTTTTACAAAGCAATACCCACTAAATGGGAGTCATAAGGAAATTTCTGACAAAATACAAGAATTATTACAAAATGACATTATTGAACCAATACAGTCATTTAACTTTAACAGTCCAGTATGGCCCATACTAAAACCCAATGGCTCTTATAGATTTTCTGTTGATTATTGTAATCTAAACACAGAAATACCCCCACTACCAGGAAATCTTCCAGAAGTAGAAGAGGTCATGAATACTATTACTCAGGATAACCCAGAGTATTATGCTACTATTGATCTCACAGATATGTTCTTTAGTATACCCATAGATGAACAATCCAGAGAGCAAATAACATTTATGTGGAATGCCAAGCAATATAGAATCAAGAGATAACCTCAAGGATATAAGAAGAGTCCTATCATAGCCCATGTTACTATCTAACAATACCTGGACCCTATTAAGACAACACACCCAAAGGTCAAAATATTAAGTTATATAGGTGATATCAAAATTTATGGGAAATATATACATGAGGTACAAGAAGTACTTGATACAGTGGTCACAGAACTTACTAAAAATGGCTGGCCCATTAATAAAGATAAGGTACAAGGACCTGCACCTCAAGTAAAAATTTTGGGAGTAATTTGGAACTCCACTGGACAATCAATTCCACCTACTACCATTGATAAAATTATGGCTCTCCCTGAGCCCACCAACAAAACACAAGCCCAACACCTAATTGGCTTATTTGGTTATTGAACCTATATGCCATATTTACAAATCATCTTAAAACCCATATATGAGGTGACAAGGAAAGCAGTAGATTTTGTTTGGGGAGAACCACAATGTTCTGCCTTTGACACACTCAAAGAATACATCAAACAATACCAATACTTACATGCACCTGGAAAGGGATGATTTAAACTAGATATAATATTCTTACAAGATTATGGTAATTGGGGACTTTACACCACCATTAATGGACAGACATTCCCCATGGCATTCTTTTGCAAGAAATTCCCATGGGTATCATGAAAATATTCTCTATTTGAGAAAACCATATGGACACTGTATGATGCTCTGTGCACTGTTTCCCCACTATGTCAGAATCAACCCATAAAAATCCAATCAACTATACCAATATTACCTTGGGCCCTTGCACCTGGAGAAGCACTCTGCAGAGTACAGATACAACCTAAGGTGCTAACATGGAAATGGTACATACAGGAGTCCCATAAGGAACGACCAACAACAATGGGAAAGACTGTAGCCAAATTGACTGAGTACATAGCAGCCCAGCCAATTGCACCTGTCCCAAAACATAAGCCTGCTGTGCCACCCAGCAGACCAGTTGGGCACTGGGGACCTGAGAAATGGTCAGAAAAGCTACAAAATGCCTGGTTTACAGATGGCTCTGCCACAGTAATAAATGGGAAGCTGTGCTGGAAAGCTGCAGCCTATAGACCCTTGGATGGAGTAATTCTGACTGACGAAGGGACAGAATGCTCAGCCCAACATGCAGAACTCCATGCTGTGAAATTGGCTATAGAACACTCTAAATCTGAGGGACTCAAAATTATATATATATTCACAGATTCTTGGTGCACAGCAAATGGCATTGCCATTTGGTCAGGAAAATGGAATCTTCCAATTGGATTATTAATGGTAGGCCTATTTGGTTTCCTGATATTCAGAATCATCTTGCAAAATGTGGCATGATAATATATGTCTCCCATGTAGATGCAAATACCAAGTGCACAGAGAAAACATCAGCACATAACTGCAAGGTAGATGAGCTCTCTAAATCACAAATCAATACATTGTGCTTAAAATCACAAAACACAAATCAATGGACAGCTAAATCAACTTTAAAAATGGTCCAAAACCCTGATGGCAATTTTAAACCACAGAACACAATTTCATTTAAATGGTCTAATAAATGGGTCAAAATCCCACCCCAAAACTATGCCACTATATCTGATATAGAGATTTTACATATACATAAATGGCTCGGACATATAGGTACACATACATTGTTTCAGTGGGCTTCCAAAAGAAACCTTCCCCTATCATGACAATGCTGGAAATTTGTTGTCCAACACTACACTGATTGTTCTAATGCTCAATTACGATTTAGACATAACTCACTTTAAGATAGGTACAAACCTGACATTTTTAATTTCATGCTTCAAATTGATTTTATAGGACCTTTGCAACCTTTTCAGAACAAATATGCATGTACAATTGTAGATGTCTTCTCTGGATTGGGACTAGCAAACCCTTGCTCATCACCTAACCAGGAAGCCACCATAACAACTTTATGGCAATGCATTAGCCATTATGGATTACCAAACATTGTTGAAAGTGACCAGGGTAGACATTTCACAGGAGCCAAATTAAAAAATTATCTGATACATTGGGCATACAATGGAATTATCACCTTGCCTATAATCCTACTGCCAGTGGTTTTATTGAACAATGGAACAGACTGCTTAAAACTAAACTTATGGCCTTCATTGACTTGTCTCTAGAGAAGGCCATCCTAATTGCAGTCTTCGAATTAAATAATAGACCTCATTTAAACAGAAATTTTCCTTTTCAGACAGCTGTTACACTACCTAATACACAATCTATAAACAATGCTCCCATCCCACCCAGAGCACTTGTTAAAAATTCCCTTTCCCTACAGGATATTGTCACATCTGTGGATGGGAACTGCTTTTGGACGATGGGCGCCAAAGGCTACCTCCAGTTGACTAAATGCAGCGACATCTCTTTCTCTCCATGAAGATCACTTGTGACTCTGCTTTGGCCTTGGAGAACTGTTTCTAAATTTATCTACTTGATCAGCTTCTTTACATTTTACTTTCAGCCCTCGTCTTGATTGGACATTTGACCTTTTGCCAGCATCATACCTATACAAACTCTACTGAGTACTCCAAGGTCTGGCAACACAAATTCCTAGTAAATTTATACGTTCTGCCTTATAGAAACCTCACAGTAAATTTTAATGTCTCTCTCTCAAGTTTCCTTTGAGAATTTCTTGACATTGCTCAGGAATGAATTGGACCAACTGCCTTCAATAGACCTTGACCAACCCTCTTCCACCCAGGTATTGGATCTCATCGAGGACCTCTGGCTTCTAGGAGTCTTTACTGACCTGACCCCTACCAAACTCTATTTCTTCTCCTTCCATCTTCTACACCTACTGTTTGTTCCCTTGCATACTTGTTGTGAAACCTGGCATTAAATGTTCCCCTTTATCTCTGCATGTCTATGGCATGGCCATTTCCCTGGTCTTGGAAACTTCCTCCCAGTCACCTAATGTGTTACCTCCTTCACCCGAATTGATTTTTCTCATTTTGATCCCTTTATTGCTTTTTTCTTCTACATTGTTTGCCACATGATGCATGTTAGCCCCTTGATAAAACCTCAGGATATCACACCGGAGGTTATTGTTGCAGCTAATTTGGATACAGGTGTTGTGATACTGTGAGACCAACACAACAATGTTTGCACATATCACACTTCCTCATTTTTTATTTTACTCCAACCCACTACCTCAGACATTCCCTACATAATCTCTGACCTCTTAGCACAACTGCTCTCAAGAGTCTCCCTTGACTCAGATATACCCCACATAATCTCTGACCTTCTAGCACAATTGCTCCCAAGAGTCTCCCTTGCCTAATCACTGTCCACATTTGTCTCTATAGTATCTTTGATATAAACGTACCTGCAACATTTGGCTTCTCAACATGAGGTCACCATTCCACTGGATACTGACTCTGTATTTCCTTGTCCTCCTCCACCATATGATTTGGCCACACAATGCCAGTTTAACTGATTCTAATCCTACTAATGAAGAGGACATCCCTTTAGACTCATAAGTCCCACATACCTGGAACTTTACACATGTTACTCTAAACCATGGACATATGTAAATTTATCCAAGGTGCTCCATTTTTGGAAGAGCACACATGGTCATTATCATATCCAATACAACCTGAATTTTTTTTTTGGCTAAGTATGCATTCTACAGGCACATAGATTCAATATATTGCACTCAATATTATGCAGCCACCAAAAGGTATAGCTCATGGCATCAAACCTTCTTAGATTATACACCAAACCTCACTAATTGGGTTGACCCCAATCCCCATCATCGTTCTTCTTGTGGAGATAAATTACCACAGCTTCAGCATATTACCCATACTTCTTTCACTCATTATCTTCATCTTCCTATGATTTGATTTCCTTCAACTACAGCGGTGATACCACCATTTATACATATACAGAAATAATGGGCAGCAGCCCATCATTCTATTGTAACTTGGCTGTCAAAGTAAAATTTTTCTCCTTATGGAACTTGATTTTTTATTTTCCCTGCTTCACTTGTGAAAACAACAATTATGACTACTATGACCATACAAACTTAACTGCCTCAAATGACAAAATGAGAAGAAGAGAATTATAGCCCAAATACCCCATACTTTCCAGATGTCCCTGACAGGACTGTCCCGCCTGACTTCCCACAAAGCATCCAACGACTCCTGAAACCCTTTGATTTTGACTGCCTAACAGACTTATTTAAGGTACACACTGAATTCAACAACCCAAACACTTTAGTGTTATGTATGGTCAACTTTCCAAACCTACCATTCTTCTCTCAATTGGAAATATACCTCCATAAACCCTCTTGGGACCCACGAATTTATAATGTTTCCCAACTACCCATGAATGTACAATATTGGTATGCAGCACTTGGTACTCAATATTGGCACTTCCCAGTGGCCCTAACAGATGTATTATCACAACTCATCAGCATGGCACCAATTAAGCCTCTGCAAAGACCCCCTGTGCCCGCCTTTCCCGCTTTTGCGCATTAGCACTCTCTATACCAGATATTTCTAAACTTGACCTTCAACTTAACTATTCTACCACATTTCATGCAACCTCATCTTTTATTTGTTTTCCAAACTCTAAAGCTCATACAAACCAATTCTTATTACCTCCTAGACGCTTTCCTTTTCTAAATACCGCTGTCAATTTCTCTTTTGATGGTTTACATCCATACCTCATTAGGACTTACCAGGGTACCACAACATTCAAAACACCCAGGTTGACAATACCATGCTTTATTTCAATGCATCTAGGATCTTCTTTTCTAATGGGAACATCTATATTCCCTGGCATAACCCAGATTCTATGCCCATGTACTGGATTTCTAATCCTTTTAAGACTACACTTTTCAACGTTTCCTACAAAATTTTACCTAAAAAGTGGATCATTTCTTACCTCCACACTTACTCTTGTTTAACCCTCTGGTAAATACATCTAAGTTCCACCAAAGTATGTTTACCCCACGTTGCTACCTTACCTTAAATATTTACCAAATGTGCAATAACATCTTCTATTCCCGTAACTCCTCTTTTGATACATTCATCCCCTTAGATGTTTCTGAAGAACTTGTTTATAATCATAAGTCTTCCAGTTATTCTTTTGCCCGCTATTCTCCTGCCCACTGTAACATTTCCTCCTTGGACTATTTCCCTCCTTCAGTCCATGCTTCTTCTGTCTTTTGCTCTCATTGCCCCATCAGCTTTCTTAATGGCACTGTATGCTACCACATTAAGGAAGCAGACAACCATCCATTAACCTTTTGGACCACCCACAGACAAGCTTTCCAAAATCTATGTACTCATCAATTTTCACCTTTGCCATATACATTCCAAATGCTACTTCCATTCAACAACGAATAGCACCTTTTTGATATGGTAGCCCATAACCCGGTACTAAATGCCACGACCACTGTGCATTTAAATATGCTTGAACAAAAATCTAATGTTATGTACATTTTCCCCAGTTCTTTCTCCCAGGTGCTATGTGTCACAAAATTCCCCTGGGCCATACATTCTTTTGCATGGTGGTTATAATACTACCCACTGCTTCATTACAGCTCATTATAAACCTGCCTTTACTTTTCACCAGAGACTTAAACACCCTACTCTTATATCTCCTGCTCTACTTTATGTCCCTAATGTGTGCACCCCACTTTCAGTGCTAGACCAACCGGACATACGCAGGCTCAACATCCACCTTGACCTTCTTGCCCTATGCTTCCCTTCTTTTACACCATACTACACACCTGATATTCTTATTTACCTGCCTTACAACTCCCTCACCTTCCATTGATAGGGCCCAGAAAACGACTCCAATTTGAATGGGTCACCATAGCAGGACTTGCTGCAGGTGAACTCATCAATACTTGTGAGACAGGAAAATTACATATAGTTGTTGACAAAATATCTAATTTACAAGAGAAACAGGTGGAAACCATCACAACCCTATCTAATTTACTCTTCTCCTTATCTCGTTACTTACTAATATTAATATTCAAACTAAGATCCTCACAGACTCCTACAAGGCAATATATAAAGATGGTAAGGCCATTAAAAAGGCATTGGAGGCTCTATCTGACAAACTACATAAGGTAAATACTTACGCTACTGTGAGACAGTTATTTGTTTGAACTTACACAGACTCACAAGAAATGTTTAAAACAGGCATTGCTACACATACTGCCACATCCAAATCTTTCTTGGACCCCTCAAACAAATCCTTCTGGATGTGATCAAGATTTTTGCTTGATACTTCTTTTATAAATCTCTACACTTAAAAAGGCCACAGGCTATAAGACACATAATACTCCAGGAAAATTGATGAACTTACAGTATTGCCAGTGGAAGATACTATCTGGATCAATGGCAAACTGTATAGTACTGAGTCTTTGACACAACTGTCCCCATTGCAATATATGGTCTTACATGACCCACAACCAGAGCTTCCTTTATGCAGGTACATACAACATTTATTCCATTTAGACTCTATGATCTAAGTAACTACCATTTTGTTACATGTTCTAATGTGACGACAAATATCTCTGCCCTAAGGCTACAATGACACTGATATATATATATATATATAATGTATCTATACACAATGACTCTGTTATGATTAATCATGCATGGAAGGTCACCATGTCTTCTCAAAAATGTATTTCTACCATACACCTCCAAACAAATGCCACTATGGGAATAGGCTCCATAAATGTTCCCAATCAGATCTTCCACTCTTTCATGGACAAACATGGTAGACTGAACAAACACATAGATGATAACTTGAGACAGTTACAAATTTATGGACCAAAGCCTCTACCGAGCTAAAAGATCTCAAACATAATACTTCCCATATTAATGATCTGGTACATATACTCAACACCGATACTATTGCCTTAAAACAAGATGTTTCTACCCTAAATTCCCCATGTTCCCCTTTTATGGCTATCCAAAAGTTATTGTGTTTCAATACAGTGTGCTTACATGGGCCCTCCCCATTACTTTTTGTTAAGTGGATTCTTCATTATATTATCCTATTTGCTGTGTGTTATGTTGCAATAAAACTATTCTTGTGCTTTTGTAACCACAAGATTAGAAATGCTATTGTTGTTCATGATAATGCCAAAGTACCCTTGCTCACTGATGATGCATTATACAAAACCATGATTGCTCAAATCCCAGATTCTGATGATTATGTTTATAAAGATATTAATGTATGAGATTAATGTGCTTTGATATATTTTGATTTGCTTTGATGTGATTTGATTTTTGAATTGTAACAATGTTTGTTGTGTATCATATGATTCTTCCATTATGATGGAAGCCTGTAGGAGCACTCTCCATAATTTCAACCCCTCCCTTCCATCTATCCCCATTCTATGCTAATGGACTGTGGTCTTGCCAAAGAGCACCCCTTTGTTTGTGACCTTTGGATCTAATTGGTCCAAGAGTGTATTTAAGTTTCTACACTTTCTGGAATAAATGGTGTTTTCTGCTTCTCGCTCCAGTGTCCCTGATTCTCGCTTCAGGTGTTTCTGCATCTCGCTGGGGCAGAGCAGATTTTTACCTACACCCGGGGGGTCTGGGGAGATTGCCTCCGCGAATTGCCACCACCGTCCAGAGACCCCATATCGTCTTCCCTGGGGAACCTTTCTTTTTCCTCATCTCTCTGGACCCCAACTCGTCGGGAAGGCCCATGTGGCGCCATCACCTCCCCCCTTGAAGCGATAGAAGCCCTTGTACTTCTTTATGTCCATGGGCTTCCAGGGGATGGACTGTAAGGAGCACATGCTATAGACATGCCTGGACATGCCAGGGACTCACAAAGTTACTGGCCATAAGGAACACAGCCACTGACTTGCTTAGTCATGACTGCTTGCAATTGATAAGGGCCTGTAAGGGGCATCTAACCATAGGCCTGCCTAGCAATGACTGGTTACAATTGATAGGGAACTCAGCTCTATGCACATGCACAAAGAAAGGCCCAGTGGCAATTATACTATCTCACTGGACATAACCAATGGACACTGACTTTTACTGGGTGTAACCAATCACCAGCTCACATCACCAACTTGGAACTGCATTTAAACTGTTTGTCCTGCCACATTGTGGGCTTTGCACCAAGGACATCTGTGAGACTGGCCACCTTGCTGTCCATCCCTGGATCAACTCCACCATTCCCTGACATCCAGCTGTTGGCTGAAGAGAACCACCAGATAAGGACAATGTCTGCTCTTTGGCTAAGAGAAGTCAACTGGCATTGGAGGTATTTTGGGGCTTGTGGTTGTCCTAGGATTGTGTGAATTACTTGTAATGTTTAGTTGCCCTAAGATTTTGTGAATTGCTGATAGTGTTTAGTTGCCCTAGGATAGTATAACTTACCTATAGTGTTTAGTGTGCATTGAATGCTAGTTGTTGTGCTCCAGCACATCCAACACTTTTTGCATTAGTTAATTATATTTGATGATTGTTGTGATTGAACATACACTTGCATTTAAAGACAATCTGCCTCTGAGTAATTATTAATTGCACATGCTGCTCATGACAACCCAAACCCAGAAATTCCAGATAAATCAAAACACTTCACCAGAATGTCATGTTCCCAGTATGAAATAATCCAAAACATGTTTATATTTTGAGCAGTCACTAAACTACAAGAGAGGAGACTCTATTTAACCTTGGTGTCTCTGTGTTTTCCTTTGAGTGGCACAAGGATTATGTGAACAGAATCCTAGGCAAGGGAATGTAATTATCAGCACTCTCTGGGGTCTGTGATGAATAATGTGATGAATAGTCATAATAATGCAAAATTTGTTTATTGGTTATGGGGTTTTAAAATAAACCCGTGCACTAAGCATGGAGGAGTTAATCATGATTAAGGACAGAATGTAAACCCTCTCAGCTTTGATGTTAAAGTAAAGCTCTAGCTGACAGATTTTTGAGAGATGAAAAGTAGGTAAGAAGAGAAGGAACTGTAAAGGTGTAAATACCCTCATTTTACAAAATAAGAAGTCAAAGTAATCCTTTGAAAATTAGTAAAAAGATTAAATTGCGCTGATGAAGGTGAACCTGAAGAACAGTGTGCAAGAGGATGTTCTATCTGGAAAAAAGAAGACAACAAAACAACCTCACCCAGTTTACATAGCAAATAAAATGTCCATTCCAGGTAAATTGTAGACTCTTTAAATATGAAAGGTAAACCAAAAAGTCGTTTAGAAAACAATACAGAAAAATAAATTCATGATAATCTCTGTGAGGGAATAATTTTTAAACATCTTGAACATTAAGAGCATCCAACCTGAAAGGTAAGAGTTGATGAATTTATTACAGTAAAATTAAGAGCAATTAAAAATAAATTAGTTCTTTTATATAACTATAATGAATCAATTAAAATTAATAAATATAAATTAAAATAGTAAAAGAGAATAGTAAAAAAGCAAGATACAGTTTTGGAGATATTTGGAATATACCTTGATAGGTATTTGCCATAACCAACAAAGGGCTTATATGCAAAATATCTGAACTCATACAACCAATAAGAAAATAAAATCAAATAGAAAAATGGGCAAATAGACTCAACAACTACTTTAAAATAGAATATATTAATTCAATTAACATATGATAAAATGGTTAATCTCAGTCATCAGAGAAACTCAAATTAAAACTGCAAAAAATGCCAGTAGAGATAGCTGTTAGGATGATTAAAATTTAAGAGACTGAAGATAACAGGGATTGCTGAGTATGTATAGCACCTAGAATTGTATATGATATCGCTAGTAGAAATGCAAACTAGCTCAACTAATTAGGAAAACAATTTAACTTTACTAAAATTAAGGGTGTTATACCTCATGACTTAGAAATTTCTCTCTTAGGAATACATCCAAAAGAGACCTATGTCCTCATGTACTGAGATACATGTATAAGAAAGTTGGTAAGAGCTTCATTCAAATAGCTTAAGCATAAGAACACACAAAATATCATTGATAGGAGAGTAGACAAATTGTGACCTCATTCTACAGTGAAATTCTATGTAGCAGTGAATATAAATGAATTGTAACTGAATGCTACAATATGAATGAATCTCACAAACATAACATCAAACTAAGAAAGGCCTGATGCAAAACCAAAACACTACATAAAATGTTCGATTCTATTTATATAAAATTGACAGGTAAAACTATAGTGTTAAGTGATACATTCTTAGATGGCAGAAATATAAAGAAAAGCAAGGAAGTGATTACCACATGTCAGGAGAGTTTTACATTTACATTTAAGGAAAAGGGAGTAGTTGTGTCTTAGAGATGCATGAAGGGACTTTCTGGGAACTGGCAAAACATGCATCTCTATTGGACTTGGGTAGACACTAAGGTGGGAGAGTTTGCTTCAGAATGTATTATGTATTATGCTTCTATGTATGATGTACTTTTTCTTCTTTTTTTTTGGTACCGTGGATTGAACTCAGGGGTACTTGACCACTGAGCTACATCCTCAGCCCTATTTTTTTTTTTTTATGTAGAAACGGGGTCTCACTGAGTTGCTTAGTGCCTCATTGGCTTTGAACTAGAGATTATCCTGTCTCAGCCTCCCAGAGTGCTGGGATTACAGGCATGAACAACCCTGCCTGGCTTTTTTTTTTTTCTTTACCAAAAAGAAGATTTAAATAAAAAGGAATTAATGGTTTTAAAAAATTATTTAAATGATAGAAGTAAGTAATAGAGAAACTAATGTTACAACTGCTAAAAATCGAGAGATTTAGAAGTCATGTAATAAACTAAATTCTCTTCTTCAGTTACAGAATGTTAATAAGAAAATCTTCAGTTAATACACATTTTGTTCAGAAATTCTAGGAGCAAAAAGAAGCTATCAAAGCACTGTTCTCTGTTCTATAATTTCATTTTTAAAATAGTGTATGTAGCTGGGCACTACATACTGGTGTGTGTTAGGTCGGAGGCAGACACAGAAAACCAGACCCTGCGCGCCACGGCGCTGCACCAACACAACACCAGGAGCCAGCCCACTCACTGTCGCGCGCGACAAACGTAGCACACATGCGACGAGCGCAGCACGCATGCGTCAAGCACACCAAAATGGCGACCCCCAATGATCTGTACGGAAGAAGAAGCGAACTTACAGTACGGCTCTCGGCTCATACCGGAAGGGATCTGACATCACCAGCTGCACCAAACCAATCTCAGAAGACACTGGACTCTAAGTCAACACCTCTTCCTGGCCTGAAGCCTGCCTTTTCCGAATGGGGAGAGGCTATATAACCCTGTGTAACACGAGGCACAGCGCCATTTTCCCGACCTGTTCGAGCCTGGTGACTGGCCGGGAAACTGGTCCGGGAGCGTATTTCCTAGAATAAAAGCCCGTGTTGGTCCTGTTTCACCTCCATCTGGTCGTTCGTCTTACAGTGTGTATCTGTAATCCCAGCAACTCTGGAGGCTGAG
>PVHX01032656.1:0-13719 GCA_004024805.1 Geosciurus inauris
GAGCATCCACGGCTGTCCTCCTTGGCTCCTCATGACCACCCCAACCTGCTCCCATGATCATTCCACAGACTGCATGGAGAGAGGTTGTGCCGTCTGTCACAGGGGCATGGGTATGGGGCTGGGCTCGGCCTAGGTGACCCCAGAGTCTGGGGCTCTCACCTTTAAATAGTAGGTCTTAGTTTTTTGGGAGTGGTCACCAACCTCATGGAGAATCTGACCACATCTATGGACTCCTCAGAAAAATGCAAGCAGGCATAAGCCATTTCTGGGGGGGGCGGTCATAGACTCCCCATTCTGACCTCACTGAGGGACAGGAGTTTGCTCCTGTGCTGACCACTTGCAGTCAGTGCAGACCCCACAGGTTAAGGGCTCTGACCCCAGGACCCCTCATGGAGATGCCAGCTGCCCTTTGGGGCAGCCCAGGTCACAGCACTTCTGACCCACTGGCTGCAAATGTGGGAGCTTCCATGGCCCCTTGGCATCAGTGACTCATCAGACTCAGAGACTGCAGTTTTCTCATAATGGATACAGATCAGGATCCCCAGGTGAAGTGACATGTAGGATGAAGTCTGGGAGGGTCCCAAACAGGGTTTCCAGGCCCTCTCAGGGTGAGATCAGAGACCTTCGATTGTCTGTCCACCAGAAGCTCCCCCCATCTTCTGTGTCCAGGTCTCTACTGGGGTTTCACGACATTGGCACAACATTGGCCACCTCCATGGAGGTCGGAGTCCCTACAACATCTGCAGCCACATGGTCCTTCCTGTGGGCAGCCCCTCCTGTCACCTCGTCTCTTAGCAGAAGTCAGGTGTGGTCCGCGGACAGCACAGCTGCTCCTGTCGCTTGGGAAATTTCAGGATGGCAACCTCCCTTCCCAGACTCAGGGGCAGAGGCCAGCCAGACTCCTTATTATTCCACACCCCAAGGCCCTTCCACACACTTCCTGCCGAGCCAGTCACCACGCTGACATCAGATGAGGCAAAACTCAGGCCTCAAACATGCTGCTTGCAGGAGTTTGTCCTGCAGAGGCATTGGGGGTGGAGCTCGGCTGCAGCGTCAGGGTCTGACGCTGTGGAGTGTGTGTGTGTGTGTGTGTGTTGGGGATGAGGGGGCATCTTTAAGAAAAGTCTGTACCTGAGGAGTAGCTGAGGGGTAGAGTGCTCGCCTAGCATGCAGGAAGGCCCTGGATTCCACCCCTAGCATGACACACACACGTGTGCCTGCACGTGCACACACACACACATAATGAATGCAAAGGTTTGGAAGAAAGGCCCAGGCATGTGAGGACTTGAAGGTCAGCTGTGTTGTCGTCACAGTGAATCTGATGCTGCGTGTCCAAGTGGGGAGTGTTGGAGCTACAGGGTGATTTATTACAATGTTAGTAACCACACACAAAAAATAGAGAAAATTCCCATGAAGAGGGGACAGTTAAAGGACTTGTGGGCTATCCTTGCAATGAAATATTATGCAGCTGTACAAAAGGGTGAAGGATTTCTTTATGCACTGACTGGGAAGATTGCTAAGGGGCATTGTTATGTAAAACCAGAATGATGTTTATACTTTGCCTCCTTTTTGTGAAAAAGAAAAGGAAACACACACACACACACACACACACACCTTTGTTTCTTTTTGATGTTGGGATGGAACCAGACCTGGTGTGTGGTTGGAAGCGTCCTACCACTGAGCTCTGTCTCTTGTCTTCCCAGCCCTGAATATTCTTGCTTGCTTGTCTATGAATAGAGAGTCTCTGGGTCTCTGGAGAGTTCTTAAGTACACCGTGCGCACAAGTGCAAGGACTGCAGGACATGTGGGTGGGTGTGTAGATAGGAGACATTATGCTACATTTTTTTTTGCACAGGGAATTGAACTAAGAGACACTTCGCTGCTGTGATATATCCCCAGCCTTTTAAAATTTTGAGATAGGGTCTTTCTAAGTTGCTGAGGCTGGCCTCAAACGTGTGATCCTTTAGCCTCAGCCTCCTGACTTGCTGGAATTACAGGTGTGCACCACTGCACCCCACTGCTGTCTACCTTCTTTTAAAAAATTGACTTGGCTGAGCACAGTGGCCCACGCCTGTAATCCCACAGACTCAGGAGGATGAGGTGGGAGGATCACAAGTCCAAGGCCAGCCTCAGCAACTTAGCCAGACCTTGTCTCTTGTCTCAAAATAAAAAATAGAAAGGGCTGGGCATATGGCTCAGTGGTAGAGCACCCCTAGGTTCAATCTGCAGTATCAAAAAAAAAGAAGATTTTATCTTTTTTTTTTGGTACTGGAGATTGAACTCAGGGGCACTCAACCACTGAGCCACATCTCCAGCCCTATTTTGTGTTTTATGTAGAGACAGGGTCTCACTGAGTTGCTTAGCACCTTGCCATGGCTGAGGCTGGCTTTGAACTCGCGATTCTCTTGTCTCAACCTCCCAAAGTGCTGGGATTACAGGCTTGCGCCACCGCACCCGGCTAAGACTTTATCTATTTAAAAAGGCAGGGAAGGAGCTGGGCACAGTGGTCCATGCCCGTACAATCCCAGAGGCTTGGGAAGCCAAGGCTGAAGGATCGCAAGTTCAAAGCCAGCCTCAGCAAGGGTGAGGCGCTAAGCAACTCAGTGAGACCCTGTCTCTACATAAAACACAAAATAGGGCTGGGGATGTGGCTCAGTGGTCGAGTGCCCCTGAGTTCAATCCCCGGTACCAAAAAAAAAAAAAAAAGGCCAGGGAAGGGCTCGGGTGGTACCTAAGTGGCAGAGCACCTGCCTAGCACGTGCCACACCCTGCCTGCGTGGCCCTCACCTCCCGCCCTCCGCAGGCTCCCTGTGCTGCTCTCCCTGCTGACTCTCCTGCTATTTCTCTTGGTGGGCTTCTCCCTGGTGGCCTGGAAGAGGTTGCAAAAACGGGTCAAAGGTGAGTTAACCCCATGCTCCTCTGTGGCCCCAGGAGGGAAGGCCCTGAGCACAGTCTCCCCTTCGACACTGTCCTGGCTCCTCAGAATGGACATCAACTGCATGCCTGGGGGCAGGCCCCAGAGGACATGTTCCTGGGAGTGGGGTTGCAGGCTGTGGGAGGTAGTTCCTCCCCGGCCCTTTGCCTGGCTCCTTCCTTCTGGACTCCAAATACTGCCCTTAGATGCCCTCTCCCCTGGGCCCTTTTCCTTGGCCACCCAAGAGGGCCTAGGCCCCTCCCAGGCATACCTCTGCACCTGGACTAGAGTAGATTGACATCTCTCTGTCCTTGCCTGCGTCCCCCCAGCCAGTGCACTCTCCCGGGCCAGGGAGCACACTTGATATATTTGTTGTATTTATGTGTGACTATCTGCAGCCACGACGGGCATCCCAGGAAGCTCCAGGCATCCTGGTCTCCTCCTCCTCTGAGCTCAGATTAACAGAGGGGACACGTGTGCCTGGCACTCAGGAAACAGGTGCTCAGTAAACACCAGAGGAGCAAATTAAATAAGCGAGGGGAGAGAAGAACCAACAGAGGTGTGGCCTTCTTGTTACTGACTGGAGGCCACTGGCCACCTCCAGGGGAGCCCTCCAGTTCCTTCCCTGTGCTGACTTGGCACTTCTGTGAGGGGAGGACTCTGAGGGCAGTCCCAAGCCTCTGGGGATGGCGGTGAGGCTGGGGAGGCAGAGAGGGGTCACTTTGCTCCACAGCTGCAGGGCAAGCAGGTGGATGCTGTAGGATCACAGGGACATCGCCTCACAGTCTTATCTCGGCCTCTCTTGGGGGGCCTCGGCCTTGGGGGAGAGGTCAGCCTCAGCATCTGTGCAGGTCATGGAAAGAGAACCACTTCCTCTTTCCCATCAACTTCGCTGGTGTTTCTGATCCCTTCCGGGCAACAGCCCCCACGTGGACACTGCACACCACATAGAGGTTTCCGCCTCTGGTGGGTCAGTCCTGGGGCCCCCGGAGGCTCCTGGGTGCCTTCTCACCTAGAAAGGCTCTGGCTCCTCAGATAGCCTCCTCCTCTTTTAAAAGGGAGTTACATGATGACTGTAGAGAGCTTGAAAAATGAGTAAAAGCACAAAGAAGTGAGTGAATTCCCTGCAGAAAATAACAAAAAACAAACAAACAAAAATCCTACCTCCCAGAGAAGTCCAGCCCCCGACATTCCAGGTGTGTCCCCTCACCTCTGTCTATCCACAGATGCAGAGGCGATTTCTTAAAGAATTTGCTCCATAACAAGAATTCTCTTTAGGACCTATAATTTTGCACTTAACATATTCTATCATTTCTCCTGCTATTACACCTTCTAGAAACCACGCTGCATTGTTCCTTGGAGAATGGGTGTGTTAACCTGTGCTGAACATCCTCAGGCACAGGAGAAAGGCTCTCTGTGCAACCCCTGACTCTGCTCCCGTGCTTAGCAGGTGCCCAGCCCAGCCCCTCCTCCTGGCTCTGCCTGGGGCTGTTTTCCCGCTGCCCCACTTTGCCTTACGGACACCTGCCTCATCACTCATCCCCAGGCCTCCCCCAGCTTCCTCTTGTCATCCATTTAGTCACATAAAGCTGCCTCAGCGCGGTGATCCAAGGCCTATGCGGGGCCCTGGGGACATCCTTGTGACCAATGCAAATTGAGTCCCACCTTCAGAGAGCTTCCTGGGCAGCTGGCTCCCTGCAAACCTTCCCTCCCTGGCATTGAGCTAGATTTTCCCCACCACACTTTCCTCCTTCCCACCAGAGCACCTGTCCCAGGTGAGCCAAGGTGGGACAGCCTGAGCTGCAAATGGCAGGCTGCCAGGCCTCCCCCACAGCCTCAGGGGGCACCCGGCACTGGGGGTTGGAGCACAGGCCCCCAGCCACTTCTCAAGGTCGGGTGCAGGCTGCACACAGGTCATCTGCCTGTGCTACCCCATGATGCTGTGTTGAGAACTAGCCTCGAGCCTCTGCTCCGGCTCGGAGGGGTCTGCTGCCCTCTTAGCTGCAGGTCCTTCTCTCCTCCCTGCATGCACTGGGGCGTTGGCTTAGTCCTTCAGCAATGCTGGTTCCCGCCAAGCTTCAGATCTGAGGGGTGAGGTGCCCAGGGCTTCCTCCAGGGATCCCACCCTGGCTCACTCTGGGTTTGCTCCCTGCTTTTCTTCTCTTGTCTCCAGCAGCTGAGCATTTAGAACTGTCCCAGAACCTCAGGCAGGTAAGGAAGGACACGGCAGGAGGTGCATCAGGGTGGCCGGACGGCAGGGCGGCATGGACGATGTTGGGGTTGCGCTGGACAGTCCCATGGGGCTGGTGGCGGTGCCAGTGGACCACAGGTGGATGGAGGGCGGAGCTCCCCAGAGCAAGAAGAGCGACTCCTGAGATCCGGTCATGGGTCTCATCTCTAGTTCTGCCCCGCCTACGCCCTCCCCCAGGGCAAGTGGAATGGGGGAGGAGCGTTCCAGCTGGGGGCGCTCACTGCCTAGGAGGGTGCAGGAACGGGTAGATCAGGGTGCAGGGTGGGAGGTTTGGAGCTGGCACCTGGAGGGTGGGAAGGGGGAAGAGGCATCTGCAGAGCCGCAGGGAGAAAGGCAGCGTGGGGAGGGCTCCGTGGACACCTCCCGGCCCCCTGCAGGCTGCCGAGCCGTATGAGCCCTACTACGCGAATCTGAAGCTGCAGACGTGGTCCCTGCAGGAAGAGCCAGAGCCCCGGAGGCAGGCGGAGGTGGAGTACAGCACAGTGGTAAGCCAGCCAGCGCAGGGAGCCTGGGCTACGCGAGGGGAGGCTCAGCGGGGCAAGTGCGGATTTTGCCCTTAGAAAAGCTTGGCGTCAGCCGGGCGTGGTGGCTCACGCTTGTAATCCCAGCACTTAGGGAGGCTGAGACAGGAGAATCGCGAGTTCAAAGCCAGCCTCAGCAATGGCGAGGCACTAAGCAACTCAGTGAGACCCTGTCTCTACATAAAACACAAAATAGGGCTGGGGATGTGGCTCAGTGGTCGAGTGCCCCTGGGTTCAATCCCTGGTACCAAAAAAAAAAAAAAAAAGAAAAGCTTGGCGTCCATGTGTCTGGGGTGAGGGAATGGAAGGGCTCCGATGGTGGCCGGTGACAATGGCCTCAATAGCCAATAAGGTACAGCATTTACTAAGCTCCCACTACATGCCACACAGCCAGCGTCCAAGCTCATGGTTTCTCTTGGATATTGACTCTGCCTTTCAGGTTTTTGTCTGTGACATGAACACCTTTAAATGGGATAATGGAATGGGTGGCCTTCCCAGGGCAGGACCCACCCACTGGTGGGGGATTTTAAGCAGAGACTGAGAAGAGATTTGAGCATCAGACAGGGGCTACCTGGGGAGACCTCGGAGCCTCCATCTCAGGCCTGTGAACCTGTTGAGTCTGCCCCCGTGGGTGGCACCTTTGCTGGTCTGCTCTGGGAAAGTAGCCCAAGTCTCTGTGTCCAACCTGGCACCATTTACCCTGGGCTGCTGTTCCTGCACCCTGCAGGGGAATAGGGGCTGCTGTGCTGTCCCTCTTCCTGTGCCCAGTTGTGCCCTGCCCTGCCCTTTGCCAGCTGTCTGCATAGAGGGTGGCTGGGGCCTGGCACCCTGGTTTCATCCCCAGGCCTCTGAGCAGCTGCAGTGTCTAGTTACCCTCAGGTGACTCCTGGCCATGCATTTGAAGGCCTGTCTCCTCCTCAGGTGACATTCTCATGTCCAAGAGGTCTGAGACTAGTAACAGCCTTGCTTGTCTCATGTGGTGACTAATGGTCTCAACTGGCCTGGGAACACAGCCTTACTCTTCTGCCAGCTGCTTTGGGACAAGTCAGGGCCTGTGCCCCTGACACAGCGAGCTCAGGGTGGATCTGTGGAGCCAGCCAGGCTCTACTAGAGGCCCAGGGGTTCTGCACGTGAGATTGTGAGTCCTCGGAAAGGGACTCGCCCCTGCATCGTGGCCAGGGCGTCCCATCAGAGGGAGCCAGAGGCATCTCAGGGGAGCCCCACCAACCCTGCAACCCTCTCAGGGCAGGGCCTCAGTGTACTTTTTGTAGAATGGACCCACCAGGTCAACACTGAAGATCCCTGACTCTGGTGTCCAGGGACTTTGTGCTATGGCTTGAGCAGGGGGGTTGGAATGGGCAGGATCACCGAGATCAGCTCTGTAGAAAAAAAGAGGCCAGGACAGTGAGAAGGCTGGAGCCTCCACAGTGGAGCCTCCCCAGGGCCCCTCGGGAGTCCCTTCTTGAGCTGGGGGGTGTCCTCCCCCATCTCTTCCTGAGCCGGGATCGCTCTCTGCAGGCATGTGCCAGGGAAGACCTTCTCTATACCACGGTGGTGCTGGACGTGGAGAAGCACGATTCAGATGCCAACGGGCTTCCCTCCCAGAGGCCCCAGGAGGAGGAACTGCAGTACAGCGTGATCAGGAAGCCCGGGGACAACGTCCTCAGCTCTCACCCATGTCCCCTCTAGCCTGCTGCCCTCAACAGTGACTGCCAGGCAGCCGAGCTTGCTGTGGATTGTCCTTCTCATACCACGAGGACAAATAGAAACCGAGGTTCTGCAGGGACCAGAGGGAAGGCCCCCCGTCTCTTTCCTCTTTTCCTCTGCTTCATTCCGGCTCTGTGTGTGGAGGACACAGCTCCTCAGTCCCCTGTGGCTTCAGGAAATGACATGGGTCACGTAGTATGGCGCCTGTAAACAGCTCTGTAAACCGTGGCTCCATAGCCATGTCCAGGACTGCGGGCAAGAGGAGCCAAGAGAGGGCACGGGAGTGCTGTGAGGCCGAGCAGGGCCCAGGGAACCCCTAATGTCCACTCCCTTCCATCTCACGCATAAGGAAACCGGCCCAGAGGAGAAGAGCTGACCGGCAGCAAGTTCCCCCGGACTCTATTTTTAATATAAGGCATAGAAATAAAGTCCCAAAAATCTTCTTAAAGGACAAGAAAAAAAGTTATTTAACTGATGCCAGCTACCTGTCTGCAATCCCATCCCAAAGGACGTTCCTGGCTTTGACATGAGGCTGACACAGAGCAACTCTGAGGACACCAGGAGGGGTGTCCACTGGCGGGAGAGGTCCGTCACGGCTGCTCTCCCCCGATGGTGGAAAGTGCAGCAGGGTCTTCTTGCTGGGGAGATTTTTTAAAAATATTTTTTTAGCTGTAGATGGATACAATACCCCTATTCATTTATTTATTTTACGTGGTGCTGAGGATCGAACCCCGTGCCTCACACGTGGGAGGCAAGCGCTCTACCACTGAGCCCCAGCCCCAGCCCATTGCTGGGGAGATTTTTAAGCCTAAGTGAACGTGACTGGGCCGTCCTGAGCCTGCAGGGCCCAGGCTTGCCACCCTGGCCTTGGTGACTTTCCTGGAGCTCTAATGGTGCTTTGATCTTCTGTCTCTAGCAAATAATAGTGGAGAGCAAGGGGTGTCCTCCACTTCACCCGGGGTCTGGGGCCTAACGTTACCGGGTGTGAGCAGGAAGCTTCTTCAAGGGGCAGGGATCCCTGGGGCTGCTCTGGCTGGTGTCTTCTTTAGATTCTGAGTTACTCCTGTGCACACGTGGGCCATCCCAGATACTGTTTCTTCTTTTTTTTAAGCTAATGTTCTGAGATGCAAAAGTTCCCCCACAGCACAGCCCACACTCCTGGGCCCTGCACCCGGTCACCCTCTGGATTGTGTCCAGTCCCAGGGAGCTTGGCCTGGGGGGTCCTCTTTCTAGTGCTCTCCTTTGCTCCACTCTTTCCTTCCCCTCCCTCCCTCCTTCCTTCCTTCCTTCCTTCCTTCCTTCCTTCCTTCCTTCCTTCCTTCCTTCCTTCCTTCCTTCTTTTCTCCTTTTTGGTACTAGGGATTGAACCCACTGAGCCACATCTCCAGCACTTTGTATTTGTTATTTTGGAACAAGACCTGGCTAAGTTGCCCAGGCTGGCCTTGAACTTGTGGTCCTCCTGCCTGGTCTCCCCAGTCACAGGTGTGTGCTGCCCCTTCTTTCCCTGCAGCGTCCCAGGAGGAGGAGGTCCCCTGGTATCTTCTGAACCCTGCCCCTCCCCTACTCCTGCTGTCTCCCTCTCTGGGGCCCTGAGTCCTGCCTCCTGTGGGCAGCGATGGTCATCTGTCCTTAACATCTTTAATCCTTCTGCTGACATTGCACCAGGGATCTGTCCTCAAGGACCTCCACTGTGGCATTGGAACACTGCCTATGACTGATGTTGTATTTGGCTGACCTGACCCCCACACTTTGCCCCTCTCCTTAGCCATATTTTTAGCTAAGAACTGTTGTGGAATGTGCCAAGGAGGTGTTCCAGGAAAGTAGAGGGTCACGTTGACCAGCATGCTTCCTCAGCTTTCTGCCCTCACTGCTTTTGTTTTCCAATCTGCCTGGAATACAGACAGGTGTGATGGCTGGAGGAGCAGCTGCCATCTTGCGCCCATGAGGATGAAGGCCAACATGCTAAGCATGGTGGGTGGGAAGATAGAAGGGTCTCCATTTCCTTATGGCACTGCTGAACCCTGCACCAGCTCAAGGCCACCTCCTCCAAGTTCCTGTCTCAGGAGACAAATAGACCTGAACATCTGGATGTCACAGTTAGTTGGGCTTCTGCTATTTACAGGAAATTGCATTCTGATTCACGGTTGTGTGTAACCCATCCCCCCTTCCTATTTTGTCAGGGAGGTTTGCTGAGGCCTCACTGTGCCCACTGGGCGGAGTTCCCTCCTATGTCTGGGCAGCAGCCACTCCTTTTTTTTTTTTTTTTTTTTGGTACTGGGGATTGAACTCAGGGGTACTCGACCACTGAGCCACATCCCCAGCCCTATTTTGTGTTTTTTATGTAGAGACAGGGTCTCACTGAGTTGCTTAGTGCCTCACCATTGCTGAGGCTGGCTTTGAACTCGCGATTCTCCTGTCTCAGCCTCCCTAAGTGCTGGGATTACAGGCTTGAGCCACCGCGCCCGGCTCAGCAGCCACTCCTTTACTCATCCAGTCATTGGTTCAACAGGTACACAATTAAATATAGCGGTGAAAAAGACACCCCATTTCTAAGCCAGGTGTATTGGCGCATGCCTGTGATCCCAGCACTTAGGGAGGCTGAGGCAGGAGGATCACGAGTTCAAAGCCAGCCTCAGCAACGACAAGGCGCTAAGCAACTCAGTGACACCCTGTCTCTACATAAAACACAAAATAGGGCTGGGGATGTGGCTCAGTGGTCGAGTGTCCCTGAGTTCAATCCCTGGTACCAAAAAAAAAAGATACCCCATTTCTGTCCTGAAGGAACTTGCAGCCTTGTGGAGTGAGGAAGTGAAATTAGGAAATCACAGGAGGGCCTCGTACAGTGACGGAGCCCGAGCACTGCACAGCCAGGCGGCTCTTTCACGTGGAGTAGCACTGAATGGTGTGGCCAGGAGGCTTGTGACGTGGTGTCCTGGTGATGAGGGTCTGCAAGGAGGAGGGTGCCCTGGCCCCTGCTAAGATTTGGATATTAAATGTCCTGCAAAGGCCCATGTCTAAGGGCCTGGTCCCTAGCCTGTGGTGTTCCTGGGAGGTGGCAGATCCTTCAGGAGGTGGGAACTGTGAAAGGAAGCTGGGTCACCGGGTGAGCCTCACAGGAGATCTCGGGACCCCAGCCCCTTCTCTCCTTCCTCCCAGGTGGCCTGAGGTAAACTGGCCTCCCCTGTCCACCATAAGGTGCCATCTCACCATAGGCCCCAAAGCAAGAGGACCAAGGAGTAAAGCCTTGGAAATGACTAGCCAAAATAAACCTCTTTTCCTTAGAAGTGAATTTGCTCAGGTATTTTCATCACCGCGGCGGAGAGCTGACTAACACCCACCCTGTAACATGGGCAGGGCCTAGGTGGGCACCTCGTACAGAGGGGCACTCAGAATGCCGTTGACTTGAATTCAGTCCCATCACATTCCAGGCCTGACCTGAGGTAAGCTTCCGGGTGTCCTGTTCCCAGAGACGGGACTCTGCCAGGTAGTATGAACACAGAGGGATGTGGTAGAAGATGGGGTTGAAGACTTTAGGAGCTGTTTGAAGGGCACTTTCCTCAGAGTGAATTTTGATTCTTTATTCAATTGGAATATCCACCAGTTACAAATGAATCCCCTGGCAAATGCACACATCTAGGTATCAGTCAGGGTAATTAACGTCAGCTGCTATAACAACTACAACCACCCAATGGAACTGGGTGGTGTGGCAGTGGGGGCTGGGCCTAGAGGGTTTTTTATTCCCAGCTGTACACTGCCCCTGGCCCCCGGCCCCATGAATCCCACACAAGCAGTGTAAGGGATAAACTCCCTAGTGTACACCACTCATCATGGTGGCTACAACCTTGGGGGTTTTTAATGGGACTTTCTGCCAAAGGGTCTCCGTGGGCACCACCTCATATCTCTAGAGAAGCTCTAACAGCACGAGGGAGTAGCCAGCTCTGTGTCCTCCTCCCAGAAGTCTTCTCTTCATTTATACAAATTCACCCAGCGCCATTCTAGGAAACTCTACACAGCAGAGGACATCGGGAAGGGCCATCAGATTTTTATTTTAATGAATGAACTAATTAATCTGTTTGTTTTGTACTGGATTTTGAACCTGGGGAGCTCTACCACTGAGCTACATCTTCAGCTCTTTTTATTTTTTAGTTTGAGACAGGGTCTTCTAAGTTGCTGAGGCTGGCCTTGAACTTGTGATTCTCCTGCCTCAGCCTCCCAAGCTGCTGGGATTGCAAGCATGAGCCACTGCAAGAGGCTAAACCAGATTTTTAAAAAAGTCACTTCCTCCAGGGTGACTGGGGGATGCTGGTCTTATTCTTGCTTCATGAGGAGCCATATCAAGGTGATCCTAAGCCCAAACATTCCAGGATGATTTGTCACTGGAAATACTGCACATTTCATTTTATTTGATTATAATTTAAAATTTTTATTTACTAAAAATTAGGTGATACATGACTAAAAACTCAAAATGCAGCCACTCCCACAATAACTAACCCATTCCTGAATGTGCCCGTTCATGAGAGTGGAGACCTCATGAGCTAAATGTCAGCTTTTGTTTGTATCATGCAGGGTCTCTCTATGTTGCCCAGGCCAACCTTGAACTCCTGGGCTCAGCCCATCCTCCTGTCTCAGCCTCCAAGGTAGCTGGGACTGCAGGTGCCCACCACCTTGTCCAGCTCTGGGTTGTGGGCCACTCCTCCAGCCTCCCCAACCCCAAGACTCCACTCCTATACTGGGGATGGAACCCAGGGCTGCTCTACCACTGAGCCTCATCCCCAACCCTTTTTATTCTTTATTTTGAGACAAGGTCTCACTAAGTTGCCTGGGCTGGCCTTGAATTTGCAATTCTCCTGCCTCAGGCTCCCAAGTGGCTGGGCATGTGCCACCATGGCTTCTAGTCACCTCTTCAAGGTCCTTTCTTCTGATACCATCAGTGGCAACCGCATTTCAACATAAGCAGTGGACAGGACGTTCAGACCACAGCAGGTACCGTCCTGTGTCACTTAACAGGGCGGATGCGTTCTGAGAAATCCGTCACCAGGCCATCTCGTCCGTGTGAACAGTCGTGGAGGGCGCTCACACAGACCCAGACGCACAGCCGGCCACATGGTGGTGAGCAGATACGGTGTCCCCTGCTGCTCCTGCGGCTCGCAGCTCTATTGAGCCTTGTGAGGCTGCTGCCCGCACGGTGGCGTACTGTCCCACAGAAATTCTTTTTTTTATAAGTAGAAGGGGACAACACGTAGGTCACACACAGGCAGTCACGTGGCCACTTGCCAACATCCTCATGCACTCGGGCTGTGCGTAGCCGCCTGTGCCCTCTACGTCCACACAACTTGGTGGCCCCAGCAACACCAGTCCTGTGCTGTGCCGCGGCCTCAGGACACCGCACTGTCTCTAGGGGGTGGGAATTCTCCGGTTCCATCGTGATGTCTTAGGACCACTGTGATACGTGTGGCCCCGTGTTGACCAGGACGTGGCTGTGTGGCCAGTGACCACGTTTAGTCACTTTGCAGAGACATGGCCGCGCACACAGAGGTGGCCTGCACACACATGCTCCCCACGCCACATGGATCCCCTCCGCCCCACTCCCAAACTTCCTGTTCCCCAGGGTTTTCACGTCACCGCAGCCTCAGAGATTGTTTGACGTCCTCCTGTAAATGCTGGGAAATATTCTGTCACATGCCATTGCTTGGATGTACTATCAGATACACACACGCCCTTGGCCCATCGTCAGGCAGAGCTGAAGGACAGAGTCCAAGGGCATCTGAGAGTCCGCACTGTCCTTTGCCAAACGTGGAGACTGCGAAACCATAGTCTTTAAATTCCATCCTGCTCCTTACCCTTCTATGTGTAAAAGTAATGCATAAATTAATTAATTAATTAATTTTTGGTACTGAGGATTGAACTCAGGGGCACTCGACCACTGAGCCACATCCCCAGCCCTATTTTGTGTTTTATGTAGAGACAGGGTCTCACTGAGTTGCTTAGCGCCTCGCCATTGCTGAGGCTGGCTTTGAACTCGCAGTTCTCCTGTCTCAGCCTCCCAAAGTGCTGGGATGACAGGCTTGCGCCACAGCGCCCGACTTTTTCTGGCAAAACTTTTATTTTGAAACAATTTCAAACTTAAGGAAAAACTGTGAAAACAGTACAAAGCATTCCCATATGTCCTTTATGCAGATCCACCTATTTTAGATGACGTCTTCCCTCTTCGCTGTTGTTCTGTTTGCATCCTGACATTTCCCGCTGGACCACCTGCGAACCAACCGCGGAAGGGCCTCGCCCTCTGCGCCCTCTGCGGTGAGGCGTCCGCTGTCCCCGGCCCTGCT
>PVHX01032657.1:0-13734 GCA_004024805.1 Geosciurus inauris
AAATGTTTTCAGTGAATAGTGTGTACAGCTTCTGAAAATTTGTTTTTTTTGTTATGTTTGATAACATGTATTAAAATGCAACTTTTGAGAAAAAAAAAAGAAATAATAAAAAAAAAGAAAATGGATGCCAACCAAGAATCTTATATCCAGCAAAATTAGGCTTCAGATTTGATGATGAAATAAAAACCTTCCTTGATAAACAAAACTTAATAGAATTTACAGCAAGAAAACCTGCACTACACAGCATTCTTTTACAGCAAGAAAACCTGTGCTACACAATATTCCATGAGGAGGAAATGATAACCAACAATGAAAATATAAAAGAGAGGAACTACACTTAAAAAAAAAAAAACAATCAAAGGAGAAAACAAGTCAAGGTAAAAACTAAAAATAAACCAAAATGGCCAGGACCAAATCATATTTCAACAATAACCCTGAATGTGAATGGCCTAAACTCATCAATTAAAAGGCACAGAATGACAGACAGGATTATAAAAAAAGACCCAACAATATGTTGCCTTCAAGACACTCATCTCACAGGAAAAGACATCTACAGACTGAAAGTGAAAGGGTGGGAAATGTATCACTCACATGGACACTGTACACAAACAGGAGTTTCCATCTTCACATCAGATAAAGTGGACTTCAAACAAAAGTTAGTGAAAAGGGATAAAGAAGGACATTTCCTACTTCTTAAGGGAATCATACATCAACAAGACATAACAATCACAAATTGTGGGGCATCTATGTATTTAAAATACATCCTTCTCAACTATAAGAATAAAATAGACTACAATACAATAATACTTGGTGACTTTAACACAGCTCTCACCACTGGATAGATCTTCCAAACAAAAACTAAACAAAGAAACCATATAACTCAATAAAACAATCAATAATTTAGACTTAACAGACATATATAGAGTATTCCATCCATCAATGAGCAAATATATTTTTTTCTCAGCAGCACATGGATCCTTCTCCAAAACAGATCATATGTTATGCCACAAAGCAAGTCTTAGCAAATACAAAAAAATAGAGATGCTACCCTGCATCCTATCTGACCACAATGGAATAAAATTAGAAATCAGTGACAGATTAAAAAATAGAAACTACTCCAATACCTAGAAACTAAATAATATGATCTTGAATGATACATGGATAACAGAAGATATCAGGGAAGACATAAAAAATATTCTTAGAGGTAAATGAAAACTCCAATACAATATATCAAAATCTCTGGGACACCATGAAGGCAGTGCTAAGAGGAAAGTTTATTGCATTAAGCTCATTCATTAAAAGAAGAAAAAGTCAACAAGTAAATGACTTGACTCTACATCTCAAAGCCCTAGGAAAAAAAAGAACAAACCAACACCAAAAGAATAATTAAAATCAGGGCTGAAATCAATGAAATTGAAACAAAAGAAACAATTCAAAAATTTGACAAAACAAAAAGCTGGTTCTTTGAAAAAATAAACAAAATTGACAAACCTTTAGCCACCCTAATGAAAAGGAGGAGGGAGAAAACCCAAATTACTAAAATTCATGATGAAAAAAGAAATATCATGACAGACACTACTGAAATACAGAGGATAATTAGAAACTATTTGGAAAATTTATACTCCAGTAAAAAAGAAAACCCTGAAGACACTGACCAATTTCTAGAGGCATATAACCTACCCAAACTGAACCAGGAGGTCATACAAAACTTAAACAGATCAATTTCAAGCAAAGAAATAGAAGATGCCATCAAGAGCCTGCCAACAAAGAAAAGCCCAGGACCAGATGATTCTCAGCCGAGTTCTACAAGACCTACAAAGAAGAATTAATATCAATACTCCTCAAACTATTTCATGAAATATAAAAGGAGGGAATCCTTCTAAACTAATTCTATGAGGCAAGTATCACCCTGATAACACCACCAGGTTGAGACACATCAAAGAAAGGAAATTTCAGACAATATCCCTGATGAACATAGATGCAAAAATTCTCAATACAATTTTGTCAAATTGCATACAAAAATATATTAAACAGATAGTGCACAGAGAGCTGATATTCTGGGAACAAATTTTTTTTTTAATTTTTTTAAAGAATTTTTTTTAGTTGTAGATGGACACAATGACTTTATTTAATTTATTTTTTTTTATGTGGTGCTGAGAATCGTACCCAGTGCCTCACATGTGCTAGGCAAGTGTTCTACCACTGAGCCACAACTCCAGCCCCTGGGAACAAATTTTTGACACACGCATATCAGATAGAGCACTAATCTCCAGGATATATAAAGAACTCAAAATACTTAACACCAAAAAAAACCAAACAACCCAATCAATAAATGGGCCAAGGAGATGAACAGATACTTCTCAGAAGATATACAATCAATCAACAGACACATGAAAAAATGTTCAACATCTCTAGCAATTAGAGAAATGCAAATCAAAACTACTCTAAGATTTCATCTCAAGCCAGTCAGAATGGCAATTATCAAGAATACAAACAACAATGAGTGTTGGCGAGGTTGTGGGGAAAAGGCATGCCCATACATTGCTGGTGAGACTGCAAATTGGCACAACCAATCTGGAAAGCAGTATGGAGATTCCTTAGAAAACTTGGAATGGAACCACCATTTGACCCAGCTATCCCACTCCCCGGTCTATACCCAAAAGACTTCAAAACAGCATACTATAGTGACACAGATACTTCAATGTTTATAGCAGCTCAATTCAAAATAGCTAAACTGTGGAAGCAACCTAGATGCCCTTCAATAGATGAATGGTGAAGAAACTGTGGTATACATATACAATGGAATATTATTCAGCAATAAAAGAGAATAAAATTATGGCATTTGCAGGTAAGTGGATGGAGTTGGAGAATATCATGCTAAGTGAAGTAAGCCAATTTCAAAAAACCAAGTGTCAAATGTTCTCTCTGATAAGTAGATGCTGATCCATAATGGGGGACGGGACACGGGAAGAATGGAGGAACTTTGGTCAAAGGGGAGAGAGGGGGGAGGGGGAATGGGGACAGTAAAGATGGTGGAATGAGATGGACATCAAAGCCCTAGCTTCATGTATGACTGCATATATGATGTGATTCTACATCACATCACATACAACCAGAGAAATGAAAAGTTGTGCTCCATCTGTGTACAATGAATCAAAATGCATTCTGCTATCATGTCTACCTAAATAAATAAATAATTCTTGTGAAAAAACAAATTTTAATATTTAGCAAAACTTTGGTGACCTCTCCTCCCTTTTCTGCTCCTACTTATGGAACCATTGTGTTGCAGCTATTATTATGGCTGCTGACTATTGGGAGGAATAGCCATCTGGCCCAAAGTTGGCCTTTCCATGGTCTAGATAGCATCCTAGGATGTGTGTAGCCTGGTTTCAAAGACAGAGAAATTGGTGACATTCATCTCTCAGAAAACTGAACTGAGAGACAGCCAGGAAAGTTTCTAATAGGAAAGCTTAATGATGGTGATGAGGTGCATCAAACACAGAGCTGGGCTCCACAAGCCCCACCCTACACTTCTGTTAGTGGATAATACAATATATCCCTACGAAGAGACTTTGGTTCTACCAACCAAATAAGCAACAAATAATGTAGTAGGCAAATCTATATAGACTATCATTTATAATTTGGTGAAAGCTTAGAGAATCTTCCATCTAATTATATTAGACATGAGCTGGCACAGGGTCTGGCACAAGTTAGGTCCTCAATAAATATTTTTCAAAGACTCAACCAGTGACTAAGTAGGCTATTATTGATAGTATTTGACATAATAAAATAATTTTACACCTTGTCAAGAACTTTGACAGACCATTTTCGCTCTAACTCATGTAATTTCTTTACATTTCTGTAGTATGGTCTATATCCTTGCAAAATGTGGTCTATGGACGAGTATCATCAGCAAAACCAGAAGACTATTAGATATGTGGAATTTCAGGTCTGGCTGCAGCTGGACTGAATTGGAACGGGCATTTTAAGAACATCTGTAGGTGATTTCTGCACATGTTAAAATGTGATAAATATTGCATTAGGACGTGGAAGCTGCCTTGATGGAGGTTAATCAGTTCAATGATTCTTGACTCTGGGTGCTACAGACTCACCTAAAGTCCTTTGAAAAATTTTGATGCCCAAACCCCATAAAGACCAATTCAATTAAATGCAGACCTACTGAGAGAGACTGAGAACTGAGGCCCCGTACTGTGTGGAGACTCAGTTACCACATCGGCAGTACATGGTGAATATACATCTCCATAGCATCAAAGAAGAATGGTTTACTGAATACAGGATGACATCAACTAGACTAGGGTCTACGTAGGAAACTGAAAACTTCAGGTGTGATTTAAAGAATGTGAAAAGTAGTTTGGTTAAAGTAGAATATTTTGGAGCAGGTTGAAGACTAACACCAACATAAGGAAATCACAGAAAGTATTTTTGGAAATTGCAAGGCAATGAAGGAACTGATTGGAGTTGGGAAGTTAGGATTTATAAATCAACAATATAAGTCAGAGATGTAGACTTGGCCTCGGAAAATAAATAAGGTCAAATAATTACACTCGGGTCAGTTGGGAATTTTTAGGGATTGTCGATGTCATTCAATCACTTGTGAAATATTTTTCTATACTCTGGCATTATAAAAGAAAAAAGTTCATTATGAAAAATTGGGAAAGAGGGGGAAATAGAAAAAAAGAAAATCCAAAATACTTATAATTGCATACTACAGAGACTATGTTTAGCCTTATATTCTTTCTGTATATGTCATATTTCTTTGATCTGGGAAGTAGATTTTAAGTAGATTTAATAACATTTTTACTGGGAAATAAAAAATGTGTAATTTTTTAATTAACCTACAATAGGTAATACATAAAACACATCATGCATTCTTTCTAGCCTTCTGTTTAGTCTAAATATTGTCACAAAATGCTTTCAGTCATCAGCAGCCATCATCCGAGGTATCATGACATCATAATTTTCATAATCCACACCTGTGATCATAACTTCTTCCTCTCTTTTGACAGTGAAAATATAAATTTGAGGTATTGAGAAATATCAAGATTTTTCTGCATTTCCTATTTGGTTAAGTTTAGTCCTGGATTTTCCTTATCTGGAACATATAGTTCCTCTGGGTCATTAGCCAGTGCTTTTCACAGAGATATTCAGGCCTGAGTAAATATCCTTCACCACACTCAAACTGGTCATGCCATCTCTCCTAGCTTTGAAAATTTCTAAAGCATTTAATACCATTGCCTACTGTGTGACCAGCCAAATGCATGACAAATAATCTTCTGCATACAAATAATCTTTGTTTGAACTTTGTACCAATAATAATTTTAAGGCATTAAAAGCAGTCATTTTGCAATTCAAATTTATGTTAAATACTTGTACTACTGCAATGTAAGCAACCTGTCAAAGGTGGCAATTAAAACAACATTATCTGTACATAAATTTTGATTCCTGTTTCTGCTTATTTTCTCTTGGTACATTCTTTGATAAGCTAAATCCAAAGTGTCTCATGTTGTTTTATCTTGAATGTCTTTGATTACTAATGACATTGAACATGCTTTATGCTGACTGGCCAGCCTTTTACATTTTACCTCCTATGAATGGCCCTGGAAAAATCCTCTGTTTAAATTTCCTTACTCTTTTTTTTTAATATGTAAATATGATGGAAAGTAGCCTTTTGCTTATCACATTTGAGGTAAATGTATTCCTAATATCTTGTTTGATTTATTGTGTCAAACACTATTACTTGATATATTATATAATAAGATAACATTTCTGAGTTTCATTTCAGTGCCATAGCTTTATATGTCTTTTCTTATATAGTAGTGCATAATTTTAATTTTAAATTTTATAGCATATCAGTTTGAATTGCATTCAACTGTAATCAAATCCTCACTATGAGGAAAGCATTATTTGTTTTTTTTCACTCAATAAGAGTTAAAGGATTGGTAGCCTGGGGTTGATTCAGCTGCTGAATATACCACTGTGAACTCAGAATTCATCTTTCTTCTTACTTCACCAAACTCAGCAGTGGCTACTGCAACTTCACCCTCCAAACACTCATTTACAAGAAGAGAGAAATATTGCAAGAGGCAATATCTGTGTTCTAGGGTGATCTTCAGCTGCAAGAGTGTCTGGGAAATTATAGAGGTTTGAAGGAGGTTGTTATGTTATTGTTGTTTGTTTTGATAGCTTCTGTAACTAAAAGACATGACAGAGGGATTGACATCGGTATTGAGTGATGGCAGTATATGTATACGGCACATGTAGCTTTATACCAGTTGGCATCTTTCAGAAAAAAATGTCCTTTCACTCACAAAATTTCATTTTCTTTTTATATCCTACTGAAGGACTTTGAAATTAAGATGTCATGTTTTATTAAGCTTTCAATTAGAACTCCTCACTCAAAAATATGGTATACTTTTATTCATATTTTCCTAAATATCACAGTAACATTTTGTCTATCTAAAGTCCTTGCAGTGCTTATTAAGTTGTTCTCAGAAATGTTGTTTCGAGTTGCTCTGTGAAAAGCACCTCTTTTTCTCCATTGTAGTTTTTAATTAGTTGCTAATATGCATGCTTAACTACCTGGATTGCTAGATTAGAATACCCAATACTAGATAATTTATACATAAAGAACAGAATCTTATCCCTTATTCCAAAGACTGGGAAGTCCAAGATCACGGTGCCACCACCTGGAATGGGCTTTCTTGCTGTGGGCTTTCTTGCTATGTTCTCAGACAGTGCAAGGCAAATGGTAAGAAAAATCCAATGTACTGTGTAGGTCATTTTTATTTATTTATTCCTTTTTAAAAATCTTTTAAATTTTTAAAATTTGTTCTAATTAGTTATACATGACGGCAGAATGCATCTTGATTCATTGTACACAGATGGAGCACAACTTTTCATTTTTCTGGTGGTACATGATGTAGAGTCACACCATTTGTGCAATCATACATGTACGTAGGACAATGATGTCCGTCTCATTCTGCCACCTTTCTTACCCCCGTTACCCCTGCTCTCCCTGCCCCCTCTTTGCCCAATCCAAAGTTCCTCCATTCTTCCCATGCCCCCCCTCCCCATTATGGATCAGGATCGACTTATCAGAGAAGACATTTGGCCTTTGGTTTTAGGGAATTATGCAGGTCGTTTTTATAGTGACACTAATCTATTCACAAAGATTGATTCCTCAAGGTCTAAACACTTCTCAAAAGGCCCCACATCCCAATATTGTTGCATTGAAAATTAAGTTTATAGCACACACATTTGGGGGGACACATTCACACTATAGCAATACAGTAATGGGAAATGTATGGATTTGAGTTTACCTATCTCATATGTAGATATACTACTGTACTCTTACTAGTTTTAGCAATTTTCCCTTGATTTTATATTTCTTTTCTTTTTCAGTCTTGCTGTACAGAATGTTTTTCTTAACATTTTTTCTGGCACACATTTGCAACATCTTGCTCTTGGGTTTACTTGCATTAAGCACTAATTTTATCAAAGAAGTTATTGTTCGTACATGAAACTGTTTCAAGCTTAGAAAATACTGTGATGTTAATTCTATGTGTCAATTTAACTAGGCTTCAGGGTGCCCAGATATTTGGTTTCACATTAATTATCTTGGTTATATCATGAGGGTTTCTGGATGACATTAACATTTGAGTCAGCAGATGGGTAAAGAAGACTCGCTGCACCAATGTAGGCAGATCTCACCCAGTCTTTGGAGGAACTGAATAAAACAACAAAGGACTAGTAAAGAAATTCCCTCTCTCTATCTGATTGTCTTTGAACTGGGACATTAGCATTCTTCTGCCAGAATCACACACTGAAACTTAACACTGGCATTAATGCTTGGTTAATGACTGCAGATCTTGGGGACCTCTCGGTCTCCATCTTGCATGAGCCAATTTCTTAACACACACACACACATACACACACACACACACACACACACACACGATAATATATATCATACATGTGGTAAGAATATATAATATATATAACATACAATATTGAATAATATCCTATAGTACATAATATGTAACGTGTAATTACATAAGATGTATAATTATATGTGTTATATATAATTGTTTCTCTGGAGAACCCTAATACAAATAAAATTGGTTGCATACTTTTTCAGTAAATACCTTCCTTTTCCATCCCATTGGCCCTTATAGACCTGAGAAAATAAATACTCTACTGTCCTTAAAACATAAATAACCTCTTCAAATTAAAAATAAGGATATGGAATCCATTATGTGAGTGTTTAAACAGCAGCCACACCTACCTCACAGTTTTACCTGGCTTCAGATTTTCCTGCTAATCCTTGCCAGCTCCTGTCTTTTTCCACCCCCAGCTCTGGTTGCGGTTCACATCTGTCATTCCTGCCATCCAGCCTCTGCACATGACTTCCTTCTGAGATCTTCACATGTAAGTTGTGGGGGCATACCATACAATGAAGCCGAGCCATCGGCCTGGGACAAAGCCTCCCACCCCAAGAGGGCCAAGTCACCTTGTGCCTATTGGCTGACCTCGTGGACAATGCACGATCCCCAACCTAAACGGTTCTATACCGCTATGCATAGACAACCCGCTTCCGCATTAGTGGCTCAAAAATGAAACGCTATTGGATCCCTGCCCCTATATAAGTTTGTAACCTCCCCTAAATAAACAGTTTCTGCTTGAGACAGAACTGTCTGGTGCATGGTGGTTTCGCGCCAGACGACTTTACCTTTCTTGGCTTGACCTTGTTGGGGGCACCAGAGGATTCCCCTTTCCCGCTGGTTGGAAGAGCTGATCCCCCTCGCAAAGCCTCAAGAGTAAGTCAGACTCTACCAGGAGCCTTAGGGGCTGCTCTGCCATCTTCTAGCACTTCCTGATTTTGAGAACAACTGTGGGACAAACTCATTTTGTTTCTCCTTGTGGGTAACTTGAGCATTTCCTCCTAATTGCTTTTAGAATCATCCTTTAATCTTTGAAAATTCCACCAGAATATATCTTCTTATTGTTTTTCTTAAAACAAAGTACAGTTTCAGTTTTTAGATTCAAATTTTATTTATTTAGAACAGGAAGGAAGCATGCTTTCACTTATTTGATTATTGATTATTGTTTTGAAGCCAAGTATTCTTTCTCTTTAGAATTCCTGTCATCTGTAATTTAGATGTCTCAAATTGAGCCTCCTTTTCTGCCTCTTTACACTTTTACCCTATTTCTGGAAGGATAGTTTTGTATTCAAAATTTATTTTTTTCAATATCAAGTTTCTTACACATGTCTTAAGATAGTTTACAATTTGGTAATTGTGTTTTTCATGCCCTTTCAAATTGTGAATCATTATTTATGACTGATGGCTTTAACTTCATTGAAGAAAGTATAATACTCAAATGTTTTCTAAGATTTTTCACCTTGCTTTTGATTAATGTATATCAAAAGGAGATAGCCACGTTGATTGCTTTATACTATAGCATCTCTTTATTGGCACCATGATTTTTATTCTCCTTTTCTTAAAGAGGGAGGTATTATTACATACCAGTTAGCTATTGCTGCATAACAAAACACTCCCAAATTTATTAGGCTTATTAGCCAAAAACAAAAATGTACTTTTTCCATGACTGTGGAACAACAATTTAGAATGGACTCAACTGAAGAGTTCTATTTTTCAGTGGGTTCCTTCACATGCCTGTGGTCAACTGCAGGACAGTTAGGTGACTCTGACTCTGGAGGTTGACTGGCTATTAGCTAGGGCACTTCAGCTTTCAGAAGCCTCTTTTTTTTTCCCAACACACTAGCCTGAACACGCTGTTGTGGGAAGATAAGGGGCCCAAGAGAGCAATTAGAAATATGAAAACACCTTTTCACAACTCTGCTCACATCAAGTTTGCTACTGTCTCATTAGTCAAGACAAATCACAAGGCTTAGGTTGGTATCAGAGTGGGAGAGGTAATAGAGCAAGGCTGTGCACATAGGAGCCATTATTTGGGAACATGAATGCAACCAATATACTAAATGTTGGCTCCTACTTATTTTCTAATTGAACTGAAGTTGTAAGATTAGTTGAGATGCCCATCTAAATCTTCAGGGGTGACACTTACAGGACTAACTAGTTATTGTGGATAGTGTTTGAGGAGGTGAGGTAACAAGACATGCTTCTGCCCTGCCTCCACCATGACCTGGGCTTTCCTAAAAATCCATGGAAACAATGTGGTTCCCATATTTAACTTGCATCCTGGTATCCCTAGCTCTGTTTGGCTCTGCAAGGTTAATGGTAAATACCTGATGATTCACCCTCTGTTCTTACTAATGCTCCTGGTAGGAACCAGGTAACAGTACAGGTCCACTATACCTTCACCCAACTCCAGGCAAAACTTATCTCTTTCAAGTTGAGGACAATGGTGTATAAAGTCTTTATGGTCTATATGTTGTTCTTCCAAACTATACATTGTATGAAAATTCTATAAAGGTTATGATGTGTCAATTTTATCCTTAATTTTTTATCTCCGATACAGGTTTTCCCAAATTTGCATGTTTCACTGCCGCTGTTCCTTTGTTGTTGAGGTAAAATTTGCACCCAGTGCATAGTTCTCAAGTGCTCAATGGGAAGAGGTTTAACAGATGCTTATGGTCATGTAAACACCAACCAAAATCAAGATAGAGAATCTTCTTTTAGCTCTGAAAGCTCCCTTTTGTCTCTTATCTCTAATCTTCCTCAAGCCAAGGCAACAGCTTTCTGACTTCTCTTCTCAGAAACTGTTTTGCCTCTTCCTAGAATTCATGAAATGGAATTTCCTGCAACATAATACCACTGAAACTTACCCATGTTGTTAGATGAGTCATTAGTTTTTCCTTTTTATGGTTGAGTAATATTCCATTGTTTAATATATCAGGTGTTTAACATCCATCTCCTGATGATAGACATTTCATTTGTTTTTTAATTTTTGGCTAGTATGAGTGAGACTGCAGCAAACATTTCCAAGCTATCCTGCTTGTTCCTGTTGACTTTCTAAGGAACGACTGCTTACCATTCACCTCTGGAGGATTTCATCTGTCTTCAAAGAGTATAATAAAACTATTCAAAGTGGCTTAGCATTGATGTTAATCTTAAGTGCTGCTGCTATAAATTCCAAAAATAAGACTTAGTGACCATTAAAAGTGGAAAATATATTTATATGAAAAAGTATTTTCTAACAAGCCTTACCAATGGCAATCAGAAGGGAGGTCTCTATGGCACTACATGTACATGCATGTCCTTCATTCTACCTGGGTTAGGGACCCTCCCCAGTTCAACATCTTAGGAATAAAGACAAAGCATTGTTGTGTATTATTTACATAGATATTATATTATAATATATAATAATATATAATGTATAATAATATTATATATTATATTATTTTATATTTTTATATTATTTATATAGATACTATATTATATTTATATATAGATAGATATTTATATAGATAACAGGTAGATGCAGATAAAGGGACCGATTGTTAATATAGTGGATAATAGTGTCACTGAACTGAACCCTGAAATTACTGATAGCCTGTTGTCCTGTCAACTATTCTTGGATACAAAAGTTATAACACGGATGCTAATAACCACATGTTCCCAGATGTCAACCATGAAGTTATTGCACTTTCCCAACCACAGAAAGGAGTGATGCAGACCAGCTGGATCTGGTCCAGATGCTGTGTTGACACTCCAGATACCCTTGACCTCACTGTAATTTCATATGAATAAAAACACACCTACTAGTGCCATAACAGACGCAAGTATGCCCAAATTAGGGAAGAAAATAGGTGTGGTCACCTGATTCCCTCCCTTCTCCATGAAAGCGCTGATAACAGCATCCATATTCGCTCATCACCTAACCCTAGTAAAAATCCAGTCTCCAGACCTGCTGGGAGAAGTCGCTTTTAGAGTGGGAAATCCCTTCTCCATTCGTTGGCCTTTGAATAAAATTTCCTGGCTGTTCCCAGACCTATCCAGTTATTTGCGAGTAATCTGAGTAGGAAAATGCCTCAAATTTGGTAATAATATTAGCAAGTTGGGAACTATTAAGTCTTGGTTCCTATCTGATTCTGAAATCACCTCTACAAATTCTCTGGCCAGTTTTTCCCACTTTTTAGAGGTGATTTCAAAATCAGATAGGAACCAAGGCTTAATAGTTCCCAAATGAGACTGTATACTGAAATGAACTAATAGGGAAAAACTCACCTGGGGGGAGGGGTAGGAGGAAAATAAAAATGTTTTTAAAACCTAAAAATCACTATACTCCACTATAATCGAAGGGATTATGACTCAGAAGGCTAGGACTGGAGCTAAAAATCTGCACCATAAAGGAGCACCTCAGGCAATTTTGAGGGTCCTGAGAATTTAGAACCCTCTAGACTGAATCAGCTCTAAGGCCCTTTTGAAACTGAAGGTATTATATATTTCTAATAATGGTTTAATATATCCTAATGTCCTTGAATTCTGAGAAGCTAGAAGTCATATTAGGTCTGCCATGAAAAATTTATAATGATGTGATATTTCTTCCAAACATTCTTTCTAAAAGGCAAGGGTCTCAGTTCTGCTCCAGAGTTCCTGTGGACTGGCAAGAGCCACAGAGGGCCCTGATCGGCCCTCAGGAACCTCCACAGGTGTCCAGCTAAAGGGAGACCAGGGACAGCTTCCTCTAGCCACAGGGGAGCCCAAACTCAGGGTAAGAGTCCCCACAGAGACTCTAGCATGAGGCAGCCCTGCCCAAGGGCAGCCTGGACCTACCCCAGTTCCACTCCAAAATTCCTGTGGACCGGCAGGAACCCCAAAGGACTCTGACCTGCCCTCAGGAACTTCTATGGTTGTCCAGCCAAAGGGAGACCAGGGTCTGCTACCTCTAGCCACTGGGGAGCCCAAGTTCAGGGCAAGAGTCACTCCAGAAACACCAGCACAAGGCAGCCCCATCCTAGGTCAGCCTGGGGCCACCCTAGTTCCGCTCCAGAGTTCCTGGGGTCTGGCAGGAGCTACAGAGGGCCCAGATCCACCCTCAGGAAACTCCACGGGTGTCCAACTAAGGGTTGACCAGAGTCTGATTGCTACCAGCCACAGAGGAAGGCACACCCAGGGTAAGAGTGGCCTCCAGAGACCCCAGTGTGAAGAGGCCCCACCCTAGTGTGCTCTGGGCCCGCCTCAGTTCCGCTCCAGAGTTCCTGTGGTCAGGCAGACAGAAGGCCCAAAACTGCCCTTAAGGAATGCTAGGATGCCCAGTTGAAGGCAGACCAGAGCCTGCTAGCCTATAGCACCAGGGGAGCTCACACTCACTGTAAGGGTCGCACACAGACTCTCTTGCTTGTGACTCTGCCTAAGTGAGACCTGAGCCCGCCTCTAGTTCAGCTCCAGAGTTCCTGTTCACCAGCAGGAGTGCAAGAGAGGGGCAAAACAGCCCTCAGGGGCCGCCTCAAGAGCTCAACCAAAGCCACTCCCACTGCCCTCTAGAAGTATGTCCACTACCTCCGCCACCAACTTTAGAGACAGTAGTGGCCATCTGGGGACACTGGGAGAACAGAAGTAGCTCCAAGGTGAGACACAGGTAATCTGGAGTGTCAATACAAGATTATAGGATAGAAGCCGCAATACCTCAGATTGGTATTTCAAGAAAGGAAGATACACAATCAACATGAAAAAACAAGGGAAGAAAGTGCCCCAAATAAACCTGGATACCACTGTAACAGAATCCATT
>PVHX01032658.1:0-13728 GCA_004024805.1 Geosciurus inauris
ATCATTTCCTGTATTTGCTCTCTTGTACTATTGTGTGCTTCACACATCATTTTAATTATGGACTTTCTGAACTCCTTCTCTGACATTTGATCTACTGTGCTGTCAATGGATTCTATTATTGTAGCATCTTGGTTTGATTGGGGCATTTTCTTCCCTTGTTTTTTCCTGTTGTTCATGTGTCTTCCTCTCTAGCAGTGCTGATCTGAGCTTACAGTTTCTGCCCTATAATCTTGTACTTTTATACATATAATTTTGTACATATCAAAGTAATTAAATACATGCTTGTCATTTTGTAACCATTTTCTAAGTAAAATTTTGTGGATATCTTTCTGTGAATAAATAACATTATTATTATTTTTCTATTAGAACATTATAGTTAAATATAATAGTTGTGCTCATTTTCACAAAATCATAAATGCATTTACTTCATTTTAGTTCCCAATATCCTCTACTTTCCCTCTCCCTCCATTCTCCCCCTGTTCTCCTTTCCATTCTGATCTTCTTTTCACTCATTTATTTACTTTTGATTGGTACTTTCTACATGTACATAAAATATAAAATTCACTGTGGTATTTTTATACATGTACATAGTGTGATTTTGTTGAATTCATTCCTTATGTCTTCCTTCTGCCCCCTCCCCCTCTTTTTCTGGCTTTACTTATTTATTTTTAGAATATTTTTTAGTTGTCAATAAACCTTTATTTTATTTATTTATATGTGGTGCTGATAATCAAACCCAGGGCTTCACACATGCTAGGCAAGTGCTCTTACCACTGAACTACAACCCCAGCTCTTGATCTCCTTCTACTCCACTGATCTTCTCTGTATCTTTTTGATATCCATTTCCCACCCCTTTCTCCTTATTTTCCTCTAGATTCTGCATATGAGAGAAAACTTTTGACCCTTGATTGTCTGGTCTGGCTTGTTATTTAATGGCTACATTTGAACTACATTATATGGATGTATCATAATAATTTAATTGTTCTGTTGACAGATACCATAATTGGCTTTAATTTTTTATGACCATAAATAACGTTATGACCCACATCATTGCAAATATATTTTTGCACAATTCCTAGATGTGTGATGGCTTTGTCAAAGGAATGTTTAATTAAAATTTTGATATATTTTGCAGATGAATTTCCATAAAGTTCATGCCAGTGTATACTTAACCAGCAATGCACAAGAGAGGTCATTTATTTTGTCTCTTAATAATATTGATTATTTTCCAGTCTTTCATTTATGTCAATATGGTAGATAATAATTTACTTGATGTTATTGATTTTGATTATATTTCATTCAATACTAGTGAGGTTAACTGTCTTTTAACATTCTTTGGTATTTTTATTTCTTTTATGAGTTGTCTGTTTCTTTGGCTCACTTTTTTATTGAGGCTTTGATCATGTCTTACTGAATTATAAGATCTTTTTATGTGTTAGGGATAGTAATCTTTTGTCATGTTTATTGCAAAAAAATATTCTTGGACTTGTAAATTTTTTTTTTTTGCTATGTGTATCATTTGTAGCCCTTTTGTTTTACCCCCCCCCCCTTTTTCTTGTTTACCTCTGCCTTGTTGGCAATTTGGGATGGTCCTTGTCATGTCCTTGGTGTACATAGTCCAGAATCAGGTTTATAGTGATGTTTTAGGCTTCTACTCTGTGCTGATCTTTGGGGTTGCACACTTGCATACTGTCACTGAGTTGCATGGCCTGTTTGCCTTGTAGGTGGCAAGGCTATATATTTATCCTCCTGTCCTATAGTCCTGCTCTCCCATTCTTCCTGCCACTTCCTGTCAACTGTTGAATCTGGAAGTAGCCCAGCTATACCTCCCCTGCCCTTTTTTTTTTTTTTAATCCAATTATGAGTCTGGCTCTAATTCTCCATTTCTCGCAGGGAACTCTTTATCTACATTATCTCTTAGGAGTCAAACTACTGGATGCCACTGTGACAGTGATGAGTTTGGCAAATCTGAAGAAGAGACTAGCTTAGATATGGCAGCCAGGGAAGCTCCTAGCTGAGACTTTCCAGCTTTGTTATCATTAGTATGTTATGAGGTTCAACATCCCTATCAATAGGTGGGTAGTAATATTTGCCTAATTTTTATCTTGGGGTTATTTGGGGGAATTATCATTTTAGAGGGTGTCAAAACTGGGTGAATAATGTTCTGTTGTATTTGAATAATAAGATAATGAATGTGAAAATACTTCATAAAAGGTAAAATTATGCTTCATTTTATAAATGAAGGAATCATGGTGGTTACTTGGTGTAGAAATGTGCAGATGGTTGCATAGCTTTAATTTCATGTAGCATATTGGTTTAACATGTGAGTTTTAGAGTTAGACTTTCTTGAGTTTGAATCTAAATCAGCCACTTATAAGCTCTGTAAGGAAAGCTGTGGGAAAAATTTTTTCAACCTTTCTTTGGCTTTAATTTCCTTAGGAGTGAAATGGTGATTGTATTAGTACCTATCCAGAAAATGTCTTGAGGATTAAATGGGGTTATGTACTTAATGTTAGCACACTGCTTAGCACACAGTAAGTATTCAATACATGTGAGATTTTATTATGAGTAATTTTACCATGCTTCCATGCTTTCTATTTGGGCAATACCAAATACAAGTATTGCCCCTGGGTAGCATAGCTGCTTTTTTGGTACTGAAATCCCTCTGCTTTTAAAATCACAGTTGACACTGTGTGCTCAAATGGAACCAGTCAGAAACATTTTGAGTTCTGCTGTTAATTTGTAACTTCATGATAGATAAATCCCCCACTACTCTGAACATACCATTACTCAGTAACCTAGGATGTATGTAGAGATTAGTGAAATAAGGCACAAAGAATCATCTAGTCCCATGGAAAATAAAGGTCTGAAAAATGTATCATGTGTGAAGCACTGTTTATAATCTTATGGCTAAGCATTTTGAATTTCTTGAAGGCATAATACCAAGTAGATGAACATGAATATTGGAATTGTTTTTGCTTACTTAAAATGAAGCTGAGAACAGAAATTAGATGGTATTTTACAAATTTAGAATGAGCATATTGCTGTTATTAGCACAATGAAGTATCTTCCTAAGTTAGTGGCCAGTCACAAATGCACAGTCACAGGGTTAAAAATCACATGATTAGAAGTTCCTTTTTTCTGTCACCACTTTATAGTTTTTTAGGTAAAAAAATTTTACTTTGTTGCTTGAAAGTCCTTTTATGAACCATCACATAATGGAATCATTTTTAAAAGCTCAATTTCTTATTAGATTTTAACATTCACACAACTACATTTTATAAATATGTTCAAAAAAACCAACTTAGGAGCAAAAGATATATAAGCACAATAACTTCAAGTTGTACATTGAAAGCATTGTGTGGGCAATTAATATAGAAAATCATTGAAGGATATATATTTTAAAAGTACTCATGTTCTGCTTTTCCTAAAATTAAACTTGTGAACATCGATTGATTTACCTCCTAAGTTGATAGAAAAAAAGCTTTTTCTTTATGAATTCCAGAATGAGCTTCTTTGTTTCTAAGGGCCTTAGTTTGTTGGAGATGTTTTACTTCTCGCTTCTTACCTTAGTTTGTAAAAGATGATGTAGCGGGCAAGGAGTCCTTTGAGTTCATTTTTAACCTTAGCTTTCCTGTTCCCAGGCTGAGAAGCAGTTTCTTGCAGGTTTCTTTATTTAGTTTGATGGCATTGTTTCAAAGCACAATTGAACAAAGGCAGCAAATTAAATGAAGACAGGTCTGGCTGATTCCAAAGGTGAATTTCAGAGTATTTAGGTCATTGCTCTCCAAGGTCAGGATGGGGGTGGGAGAGGATATAGAGGCAACCATAAAATATGCAAGGAAGTTCACTTGCTAAGGGAATTTTGTTAACAATTATGCAGATTTTTAAAATATTACTAGTTTTGTATATTTCTGGTTTATTCTGATAATAGAGTGGGAATTTTCCTAATCCTTTACTTTATTTCCAGTGTATTTTAGCATATTGCAGTTCACATTGCCTAGCTAAATGGATTTAAAGGGATTTTTGAAAAGAAATTGGATTAAATGTAGTACTAATAGTGTCAGCACAAGGAACAAGAAAATTGCAAATTTGATGGTTTATCTTATTGTATGAAGTCTTTGTAAGTTACATAATGGAATGAAAATAATCTGACAAGGAGCTGACCAAAAAGTGTCTATATTATCGAAAAGACCACTTGAAATTTGGATTTACATATGTTGTTTTTAATGAATGTGCTTGAATGCTTTTATAATGCCCAGAACATAATTATTACTACTACTGTAAAATTAGGAACAAAATAAGTTTTTGAACTTATTAAAATAAAACAAAAATGTAGAATATTGCATAATTTTTAGCTGATTAATTTAAAATTTCTATTTTGACTTGTTTATAATGTAATTAAGTAGTACCATTGTTGGTACATGAGTAGTATGTGTGTTTATATGCATATATATATATGAATGATATCTACTCAAAAATATTTTACTCATAAGTATATGCAAGCAAAAATTTTAAGAGCCCCCAAACAACCTTTGAGGTCCTTTGTTTCTCAAAGCAACATAGGAGAGTGACTATGAGCAAATCTGCATTTGGATCCTGTACTTACCATGTACTAGTTGGGTGCACCTTGTGCAAATTACTTAATCTCACTTCCATTTTTAAAATAGGGAAAATTATATAGGGACTTTAGGATGAGATTAAGTAATATTTTCTAGTGATTACTGTAAAGCCATGCACTCAATAAGTGGTAGCTGTTATTGTCATTATTATTATTGATAGAGTGGTTGCTCATCCTTTAGGAAATCATCTATAAATAAGCTCCTGCCTCAGATACCATCATAAAACAAAGTAGAAAAGAGTTAATTGAATTCCAAAAGATATTAAGTCCTTAAGTTTTGTGGTTTTCAGAGCTAAGTTTTCCATGTATTCTGAATGGTGTGTGTGTCTGTCAGTGTAGGGATCTAGGCTTTGGAGGGAATTTCATTATAGAGAATATGTGAGTATGGGCACATGAACATATATTGTACACTTGTGAGAAGTTCTAGTCTCTGCTAAGGTTCTCAATAGGAAAAATGGAATCATTCTACTTTTTTTTTTTTTTTTTTTTTTTTTTTTTTTTTTTTTTTTTTTTTTTTTTTTTTTTTAGTATTTTGCTTACTTCTTTTGAATGTAATGGCTTTAGCTGATCTGTGTTGCCTGTTCCTTTTCTTAGTCTGAAGAGAATTTACAGATCTGCATATAAAGCTTCACTCATAATCTGAGGTGAGGGTGGAAATATGGTTGGAGTAGAAGTGAAAAATTGTACTATGCAGAAGGGAAAAATAACTTTTTCTTCATTTGGAATAGCCATCCTATTCCACCCTGTGCTTGTTGGGAATGACTCTTATTTGCCTGGCTGAAGTTCTCATTTTAGCAATTAGTACTTTAGGCAAGAATTTCAAGAAACTCATAAAAAAACCTAAAAATAGATTAAAAAATCTTCCACATTAAGTACAACTTGTAGCTGAAAGAGTTATTAGAAATTAAGTCCAACAATGCCACCTTAAAGGTAAAAAACTGAGGCTCCTTGTTCAAGGTCACACAGTTGCCTAGACCAGACTAAAATCTAGTCTTTGGTTTCTTGAATTTATAATACTTACTAGTATATTGCAAAATGCTTTCTCTTCTGGATATGAAATATTATTTTTCCCCATTTAAAAAGAATTACAGACTTAATTTGTATATGTACTGTAATTTTTTTGAGTCACCATTCTATTGGATGCAGAAGTACATACTCACAATATGGAATCTCATATGTCAGCGTTCAGCCTTAGATGAGCCTACTTCATAGAAAGGTACATTCAAGACAATACATGGATGAAAAATGTCTTATTTTCAAGAGTAGTGATAATGTGCTGTGGGATTCAGAGTAATTCATTCTGGAGGATAGGGAAGAGCTTCACTAAAAGGGTATCTAACTTGAATTTTGAAGGAAGAATATGAATTGTAAAATATATGAGAGGATCTACTTTAATTTTGTTGAAAATGTGGCATACACTTAATCCTTTAGGGCCCTTTGGAACTTTCAAATCTGTATAGTAAAAGTATCACTTATAAGAGTTTTTAGTAGAATTGTTTATCTAGGTGATAATATAAATTACCCATAAAATCTTAGGTACAGAGAAATTAGAAGCAACAGATTTCTAAATATGAGGGATATACTGTATGTGTTAGTCATATTTTTGTCACTGTGACAAAATGTCTGAGAAAGTCAACTTGAAGGAGGGAAGAATTATTTTTGGCTCACAGTTTCAGAGGTTTCAGTACATGGTCATTGGGCCCCATTGTTTTCTGCCTTTGGAAAGGCAGAGCGTTATGGCTGGGAGCACGTGGTAGAGCAGAGCTGCGTATTTCACGGCAGCAAGGTAACAGGAGAGGGAAAGCAAGGAAAAGCCTGGGGACAAAATATCCCCTTCCAGGGCATGCCCTCAGTGACCCACTGCCTCCACCCAGACCCTCCTGCTAAATTTTCCACCACCTCCATTAGTCCATTCAGTTATGAACCCATTAATTCATTGATGAGATGAGAGCCCTCCTGATTTAATCACTTCCCCAAAGCCCCACCTTGCTTTGGGAGCAAGCCTTCAACGAATTGCTGCATTAGGGACCAAGCCTTCAATGAATGAGCCTTTGGGGAATATTCCAGATCTAAACTAAAACACCATGTTACTAAAATAAACTGTTCTTTTTTTTCCCTGAATAATGCTTTTTCTCTCTTTTAATACAGTCCTCATAGGCAACTTAGTGTGCCTTCTCTGTGTAGTTAATGCCTATTAGTCTAAAGTTACAAAATACCTGGTCAATAACTTTTTTGTTGTTGTTAACCTCTCAGAGTACAGTAAGTTTTTAATGGATGCTCAAATGCATCTCAGGTAGGCTTCCAACTTCTGGTTTCTTGTCTCTGTATTTCTTTGTTTGTAACTGTTTCCTTTCTAGTAGCTAAAAATAGCATGTCTTCTTTTAACTCTGTAGTAGCTCTGAACTTTCTTTGGAAAGTTCTTCATCTAGAGAAGAAAATAGCCAGTTTTATTTTACAGGAGTTAGATCTATGTATATCCTGCTTGAAAAATAAAAAACAGTTTTAAGCTGCTAAAAAGTTCTCCTTACAATTAGTGTCCTCTCACTTCTCAAGGGAATATTAATATTTGCAGAAAGCTAATAGGCTGCTCTCTTAAAATGACAAATCTAGGAGATACTTATTGTTTACTTTGTCCTCTTCTTATTTAGAGAAAACCAAATATCTAAATGAGCAAATGCCTGGGAGATACATCTAGAAGTTAATGAGCTTCCATAAAAATTTCAATAATATGGTATTTTTATTTTGAATAGTTTTTAAAATCAGCCATTTATTAATTGAAAATCAAATGTATATAATGTAAACTGCTAGGTACCATAGAGAAAAAGAATAGAGTATATGTTCTTGATTTTCAGGATAACTAAAATAAAGTGTTAAATATTGATCTAAAAATAAATACCAATATAAAAATATCACTTAAGATTCAAAGTTAATAGATAAATGTGAAATTAAATTGTAATTTTACTTAGAGTTGGTTAGGGGAGGGGAGGTAAAGGAGTCTATGGTGAGACTACCAATCCATTTTTCAAATTAGGTGGGAAATAGGAAGATAAATTGCTAAGAAATGATAAAGTGCTGGAAAACCAATGGCAAAATTTTAAAAAGTGTATCATAATAGAAACTGATTAGTATTAGAAGATATGGTCAACCTTTCAGAACTAAGGATCTCTGTAAGGGAACACTTAAAAGATTTTGTTCCAAAGACGTCTAGTTTATTATCAGATTGATGTCAGAGAAAAAGGTATTTTCTAAAAATGGTACACTTTCTAGAAAATTTAACAAAGAGTAGTAAATTATTTTTTGAATTTTATTTTATTTCTTTTTCTTTTTTTCCATTTTTTATTGGTGTATTGTAATTGCTCATGATGTGGGATTTGTTACATATTCATACATGCACACAATATAACAATACAAGCTGGCCAATATCATTTCCCATTATATCTTCTTTTCCTTCCCTCCTCCGTTTCCCTGGCCCTTTTCCTATACTCTATTGATCTTCCCTCAATTTTCATGTGATCCTCCCGCCGCTGCCACCCTTCTTTTCATTTTTTCTCTCTAGTTTCCACATACGACAGAAAACATATGCCCTTTGACTTTCTGAGTTTGGCTTATGTCACTTAACATAAAGTTCTCAAGTTTCATCCATTTCCTGCAAATGACATCATTTCATTCTTTATGGCTGATTAAAATTCCATATATCTGTATGTATGTATACACACACACATACATATACACACCCTATTTACTTTATCCATTCATCTGCTGATGGACATCTAGGCTGGTTTCATAAAATAGTAGTAAATTCTTAAAATGTAAGAGTCAGAAAGTCTATCAGGTGTAGAATCCTGGCTTTAACACTAGTAGTGGGACTTTGGAAGATAATCTCTTTAAGCCTGAGTGTTCTCACTATAGAATAGGGATCATGGTAGTATCTCCTTTACAAGGTGGTTGTGAAGATTGAGTAATATGTATGCGTAGGGCCTAGCACAGTGCCCAGCTTATAGCAAGCTCTGAAGCAAGTGGCAACCATTATAAATATTATAGAACAAAATTTGGAAAAAGAGTAATGGTTTAAAATATAATTTAATTTTAACATTGTTTTACTTTTATGTTAAAATTAGCATTGTTCTTATACAGACATTTTAGACAGCTTTTTCAGATTTAAACAAAGGTGAAATATTATTGATAAAATATTGTTAAATTGATATGTGCATTGTCCCTAAGCCCTGTTAAAGTCTGTACTGATAAAATGATTGTCATAAGTGGAACTGATTCTAAGATATTTTTCTTAGGGAAATTTCATAACAGATTTCCTATATGTGACAATAAAGTGGGAGACTAACAGTTTATTAAGAACCTGTTTTCTATAAGCCCAACAAAAGATAATTTTTGCATTTTGTAATGATATATGGTAATCAGATGAAGTTAAGAATAAAAGAGGCTTAATTAGAGCAAATTATATTTCATGCTTATATAATTATATCAAAATGAACTGGAATTATATATAACTGAAATGTACTAATAAAAAAATTAAAAATTAAAAAAATAATAAAGGAGGCACATAAAAAGTGCATATCTAGAGTCTAAAGAATGGGAAAATATCTTTGCCATCTGCTCCTCAGGTAGGGCATTAGTATCCAGAATATGTAAAGAACTCAAAAAACTTGACACAAAACAAAACAAATAACCTATTTAATAAATGGGTGAAAGAACTAAACAGACTCTTCTCAAAAGAATAAATACAGCTGAACAGCAAATATATTAAAATATGTTCAATATTTTTAGTAATCAGGGAAATGCAAATCAAAACTACATTGAGATTTCATCTCACTCCTGTGAGTGAGTAGCAAGTAGCAAGAATGGCAGGTAGCAAGAATACAAATGATAAGTTGTATGTGGAGGAAAATGTACACTCATATATTGGTGATGGTACTGAAAATTAGTGCAACCACTCTGGAAAGCAGTATGGAGATTTCTCAAAAAACTAGAGATGGAACTACCATATGATCCAGCTATCCCTTGGCATGTATCCACAAGATCTAAAATCAGCATACTATAGTGTCACAGCCACATTGATGTTTACAGCAGCATAATTCACAATAGCCAAGCTATGTACCTAATCCAAGTGTCCTTCAACAGAAGAATGGATAAAGAAAATGTGGTATATATACACAATGGTGTATTACTCAGCCATACAAAAGAATGAAATGATGATAGTTGCTGCTAAATGGATGGAAATGGAGTCTATCATGTTAAGTGAAATAGGACAGACTCAGAAAGCCAAAGGTTTAATGTTTTCTCTTATTTCCAGAAGCTGGTCCAAAATAAGAGGTAAAAAGAGAGAGAAAGGAAAAAGGGGATATTCCACTAAAATAGAAGAAATAAAGGTGGACTAAATGAAGATTTCCGAGGGGGAGGGAGAAGGGATGGGATAAGGAAAGAACATCAGAATGAATCTGACCTTAATTTTCCTATGTACATATGTGCATATATTACAGTCAATCTCACCATCATGTATATCCACAAGACACTAAGTATATTTTAAAAAAACTAGAAGTAAATAGCAAAAAGATCAGTAAAGTAGAGGGAAGGGACCAGGGAGAGGGAGGAGGAGAGGGAAAGGGGAAATGCTGGGGAATGAATTAGAGCAAATTATGTTTCATGATTTTGTAATCATGTCAAAATGAATCCTAAGGTTATGTGTAACTAAAAAGAAACAAAAATAAAAACACTCATTTAGTGTTTATAATATTTTTTGAAATACATTTTTTTTCTAATTATATATGATAGCAGAATGCATTTTGATTCATTGTACACAAATGGAGCACAACTTTTCATTTCTCTGGTTGAACACAATATAGAGTTACACCGTATGTGCAGTCATACATGTACCCAGGGTATTTTGTTCATCTCATTCCACTATCTTTCCTGCCCCCCCATGACTCATCCCCTCCTTTCCCTACCTTTTGACCAAAGTTTCTCCATTCTTCCTATGACACCTCCCACATTATGGATCAGCATCCACTTATCAGAGAGAACACTTGGCCTTTGTGTTTTTGGGATTGGCTTACTTTGCTTAACATGATGTTCTCCAACTCCATCCATTTACCTGCAAATGCCATAATTTTATTCTTTTATTGTTGAGTAATATTCATTGTGTATATATACTACAGTTTCTTTATCCATTCATCTTTCAAAGGGCATCTAGGTTGGTTCCACAGTTAAGATATTGTGAATTGAGCTGCTATAAACATTGAAGTGGTTGCGTCACTGTTGTATGCTATTTTTAAGTCTTTTGAGTCTAGACTGAGAAGTGGGATAGCTGGGTCAAATGTGGTTCCATTCCAAGTGTTCTGAGGAATCTCCATACTGCTTTCCAGATTGGTTGTACCAATTTGCAGTCCCCCAGCAATGTATGAGCGTGCCTTTTCCTCCACATCCTCACCAACATTATTGTTTGTATTCTTGATAACTGCCATTCTGACTGGTGTGAGATGAAATCTTAGAGTAGTTTTGATTTGCATTTCTTTAATGGCTAGAGATGTTGAAAATTTTTTCATATATTTGTTGCTCAATTGTATATCTTCTTCTGAGAAGTGTCTGTTCAACTCCTTAGCCCATTTGTTGATTGGGTTGTTTGATTTCTTGGTGTTAAGTTTTTTGAGTTCTTTATATATCCCGGAGATCAGTGCTCTATCTGATGTGCATGTGGCAAAAATTTGCTCCCAGAAGGTAGGCTCTCTGCTCACGTCATTGATTGTTGCTTTTGCTGAGAAGCTTTTTAGTTTGAATCCCATTTATTGATTCTTGGTTTTATTTTTTGTTCTTTAGGAGTCTTATTAAGGAAGTCGGGGCCTAATCCAACATAATGAAGATTGGGGCCTACTTTATGCTCAATTAGGCGCAGGGTCTCTGGTCTAATTCCTAGGTCCTTGATCCACTTTGAGTTGAGTGTTGTGCATGGTGAGAGATAGGGGTTTAGTTTCATTTTGCTGCATATGGACTTCCAGTTTTCCCAGCATCATTTGTTGAAGAGGCTATCTTTTTTCCAGTGTATGTTTTTGGCACTTTGTCTACTGTGAGATAACTGTATTTATGTGGGTTTCTCTCTGTGTCTTCTATTCTGTATCATTGGTCTACTAGTCTGTTTTGGTGCCAAATCCCTGCTGTTTTGGTTACTATAGCTCTGTAGTGTAGTTTAAGTTCTGGTAATGTGATGCCTCCTGCTTTACTCTTCTTGCTAAGGATTGCTTAGCAATCCTTATTTTTCCAAATGAATTTCAAGATTACTTTTTCTATTTCTATAAGGAATGACATTGGGATTTTAATTGGAATAGCATTGAATCTGTATAGCACTTTGGGTAGTATGGCCATTTTGGCAATATTGATTCTGCCTATCCAAGAGCATGGGAGATCTTTCCATCATCTAAAGTCGTCTTCAATGTCTTTCTTTAGTGTTCTGTAGTTTTTATTGTAAAGATCTTTTACCTCTTTTGTTAAATTGATTCCCAAGTATTTTAGTTTTTTATTTGAGGCTATTGTGAATGGGGTAGTTTTCCTAATTTCTCCTTCAGAGGATTCATCACTGATGTATAGAAATGCATTTGATTTATGGGTATTGATTTTATATCCTGCTACTTTGCTGAATTCATTTATTAGTTCTAGAAGTTTTCTGGTGGAATTTTTTGGATCCACTAATTAAAGAATCATGTTGTCAGCAAATAATGATAGTTTAAGTTCTTCTTTTCCTATTCATATCCCTTTAATTTCTTTCATCTGTCTAATTGCTCTGGCTAGAGTTTCAAGTACTATGTTGAATACCAGTGGTGAAAGAGGGGCATCCCCGTCTTTTTCCTGTTTTTAGAGGGAATTCTTCCAATTTTTTTCCCATTAGGATGATGTTGACCTTTGGTTTTACATAGATAACTTTTACAATGTTGAGGTATCTTTCTACTATTCCTAGTTTTTCTAGTGTTTTGAACATTTAGAGGTGCTGTATTTTGTCAAATGCTTTCTCAGTATCTATAAAGATAATCATATGATTCTTGTCTTTAAGTCTACGGATGTGATGAATTACATTTATTGATTTCTGTATGTTGAACCAACCTTGCATACCTGGGATGAAACCCACTTGATCGTGGTGCACTACCTTTTAAATATGTTCTTGTATGTGATTTGCCAGAATTTTATTGAGAATTTTTGTATCAATGTTTATAAAGTATATTGGTCTGAAATTTTCTTTCTTTGATATGTCTTTGTCTGGTTTTTGAATCAGGGTGATACTAGCCTCATAGAATGAGTGTTAAGGGTTCCTTCCATTTCTATTTCATGTAATAATTTGAGAAGTATTGATATTAATTCTTCTTTGAAGGTCTTGCAGAACTCGGCTGAGAATTCATCTGGTCCTGGGCTTTTCTTGGTTGGTGAGCTTTGGATGGCTTCTTTTACTTCTTTGCTTGAAATTGATCTGTTTAAGTTGTGTGTGTCCCCCTGATTCAGTCTGGGCAGATCATATGCCTCTAGAAATTTGTTGGTGTCTTTGGAATTTTCTATTTTACCAGAGTGTAGATGTTCAAAATAGTTTCTAATTATCTTCTGTATTTCAATAGTGTCTTGTGATATTTCCTTTTTCATCTTGAATTTTAGTAATTTGGGTTTTCTCTCTCTTTTCTTTTTATTGGGGTGGCTAAGGGTTTATTAATTTTATTTCTTTTTTCAAAGAACGAGCTTTTTGTTTTGTCAATTTTTTGAATTGTTTCTTTTGTTTCAATTTCATTGATTTCAGCCCTGATTTTAATTATTTCCTGTCTCTACTTCTTTTGGTGTTGATTTGTTCTTCTTTTTCTAGAGCTTTGAGATACAATGTCAGGTCATTTATTTGTTGAGTTTTTCTTGTTTTAATAAATGAACGCAATGCACTGAACTTTTCTGTTAACACAGCCTTCATAGTGTCCCAGAGAATTTGATATGTTGTATCAGAGCTCTCATTTACCTCTAAGAATTTTTTTATCTCCTTCCTGATGTCTTCTGTTATCCATGCACAATTCGATAATGTATTATTCAGTCTCCAGGTGATGCAGTAGCTTCTATTTTTTATTTTATCATTGATT
>PVHX01032659.1:0-13726 GCA_004024805.1 Geosciurus inauris
AAAAAACTTGTCCTCACTGTCTCAGTCACTATCCCTGTCACTCCCTGTATTTTCTTTGCCCCTTGTGCTTACTTACCATGGTTATAGCATGTAGGAAAACATTTTTTAAATGTTTACCTTTCTAAGGACATGCTTTTATGATCACTTTAACAATAACACATGATAGTGAAAGAAAAATAATTTTGTCTTCCCTGCCAAAAAAGCCACACTTTCCTTGTTTTACAAAATCATTAGTAGATTTTTTTTTCTGATTTTCAAGTTTTGAACCTTGTGAAATGGTCAAAAGCTAAGAAATACTGTTTTCCATTAAAAATGTAGTTTATGACATTTAAAATAACTCATTTAAAAGAAAAGTAAATGAGTAAATTTATTTTCTTAGTAAAATTTATTTCTACACTTACTTAGGTAAATGTGCTGATAAAATGCAGAGTGAATTGTACAAGTTGGAATTTTTATATTCTTGTAGTGTTTGAAGATATAGAAATACCTGCAAAACAGTTGGCTTCCATATGAAACTGTCTTAGAAAATCATGTATCTTTTCTTTACCATACAGATGCACATGTCTACAATACCATAGAAATAGAAGTCCAGAAAGAATCTTGACTCTAAAATGGTACTGTATCATTTCCTGCCAAATTTAACAGCTCTTAAGTTATGAAGTAACTTATTTAATTCAATTTTGGGAAAAAAAATCATAAAGAATCCTTGATATTTTTCTACTTAACACAATATGAATTCTTTATTACTTACATTTTCTGTTCATGTATGTGAAGAAATGCTCTAGACATTTAGAAATGTGAAGGAGAAATAGAATTAAGTAGAAGCCTCAGAACTCCTCCCTAATTCCTCATAATAGTGTCTGTGAAGTTTTACAGATACCTCTGTCCTAAGTTTTCTGATCCTTATTTTTATTCCTCTATGATTTTTTTTAAAATCTAGTATATCTTGAATACTCATATTTGCTTGACTCATATTTGCACACTAGCCTTTGAGTTAATGTGATGCACATAAAGACTGGATGCTTCTTCATTTTTCTCTTCCTGGAGACTTTAGAAGTGCAACAATTATTTGTGGTGATGGAGGAGGCTAGTGAAGTGGTATGAGTACATCTAAAAGTTTGCAATGACACCAACTTCTCCCCACACAGATTGGGAGAACCACACAGATAAAAACTACTGCAGTGTGTGTGTGTGTGTGTGTGTGTGTTATAATTATATAATTATATATCTGGATCTTTATATCCATCTACCTACCTGTCTTCTTATGCCCAGCTTCTAGGAACATATGTGCCTAAAAAGCATATGTGGAATAAATCACTAGAAATGTGCCCTATTTTAAATAGGATCATCTATGCAAAGTGTGTTTCTCAACAATACTGAGCTTTGTTTGTGTTACCTGGAAAAGTTTATGCTATGCATGAGGTCACCTTAGGGAGCCAGGGGGTGGAAGTGAACTCCATAACAAAATTCTGTCTTCATTTCTGTTCCCTAATATTAGCTGGGCTTCTCTCAGGACTTCTATGTAACTATATTTAAGAGATATAGTACTACACTACACCTAATGTCCAATCTCTGAGCTGAAGAGGATTAATAGCAATGATGTCTCCTTCAGTCTAAGGAAACATCATCTAAGAATCTTTTTATTATTCAATAAATCTGTCTTATATTGGTAAACTGCTCTAAAATTATACAACTCCAAATAATTTTCCCTCCATGATTTCCTTCCCTCCTTCTTTTGCTGTCTTTATATATCCTTTCTTAGTATAGAAATCACTTCACCCTGTCTTTCCAGCCCTGAAAGAGTTAGGAATTAATGTTACTTCCCATCAGAGTAGTGGAATCAGCTGGTGTGCTCTCCCAATGTGTCACCAAGTTTTGATCGATGATTTAGTTATTTTTACTACAACTGTCAAAACGAACATTGAGCTGAGTTCATTGTTCGTTCTGCAATGCTGAGGGATGGAGCCCAGGGCCGAATACGTACTAGGTATGTGCTTGTACCTATGTGCTAAGTAAGAGCCACACCCCTGTCCAAGTCCCTCATGTGGCATTGCCTTGTACAGAGCTGGGCATGAACACAAGCCCAGAATGAAGACAAGTGGACAGCACAGCTGAGGATTTCCAGAAATTCTGTGGTGAGATAATATGATACCAGAGCAGTTCAGGTTGCTGCATGTTGGGTACTGTTTTGAATCATTTTATTTCTTCAAGTGTCTACCAATATGTCAAGAATTTAAATGATAGTCACAAACACCAAGGGACCACTGCATCTTGAATAAATAAAACCATTAGAAATGTTTTTCAAGATTTTTCTTCTCCTTAACCTAGAACAACTAACGCTGGGCTAGGGTTTTTTAAATACTAATAGAGAGTTTTAACAGTTTAGGTTAATTGCTGCCTAACAAATCACCCCAAACTTGGTGGCTTCAAACTATAGCAACATTTGTGTGTAACTGTATGTGTGTAGGGACAACTTACCTCTCCCACTCTGTGTCTGCTGGAACAGATGAAGAACTAGGGGCTAGAATCCTCTGTAGTCTTTACTTAATTCACAGACTTGCTCTTGATACTGATTGTAGGTTGGGGCTTTAGTTAGGGCTCTCAACCTTAACACCCATATAGCCTCTCCATTTGATCTAGGTTTTCTTAAGATGTGATTCCAAGAACTCGTGTCCCTAGAGAGAGAACCAGCTACAAGCTATGTCACATTCAATACTCACCACGAAAAGTCATGCATTGTTATACCTGCCACTTTCTATTTGTCAAAAGCAGTCACACAGGCTCACCATTTTAAGAGAAAGAGGAATGGTTTCCTGTTTTTCTTAGTAAGGGATTACCATGGTTCTAGAAGACTGCATCAGACCAGAAATATTGTTGTGGTTATTTCAGGAAATCATCCTATGCTATTGTCTGCCCTCTGGCCACAACAATTCACATCCCTCCCATAGGCAAAATATGTTTCAGAGTATTTTCTATTTGTTCTTTTTCTGATGAGTTTGTCACTTTACATTTTAAAATTTTTATTGATTGGGTTTTATTTTTGAATTTAACATTTCCTTCTATGGTTGGGAAGTTTTGCACATTACTCTTTATGATTTTTTAAATTATGTACCCAAGACATTTTTACATGCATAATAATCTAACATTTTAAAGTTGATGGATTGCTTTACATTCACCCTGAAATACAAGATCTAAGTATACTTTAATTCTGATTATCCCCTCCCAGCTTGATATGTGTCTTAGCTTACACTGCGATAGCTGTATACTATGGCATGGGAAGCTGTTATAAACTGAATGTGGCATCCTCCCAAAATTCCTAAATTGAACCCCCCAACCCCCAGTGTAATGGTTTTAGGAGGTATGACTTTGGGAAGTAATTAGAAATAGGCAGAATTCATGAATGGAATCAGTGCCCTTGTCCTGAGAACTTGCCTGTTCCTGCTCTCTGCCTCATGAACAGACAATGAGAAATCAGCAGTCTGCAATCAGGAAGATGGCCCTCATCAGGACCCAACAATGTTGGCATTCTGGTTCAGATTTCCAGCTCCAGAACCATGAGAAATAAATTTCTATTTTTAGGTGCCACTCAGGCTATGATAATTTGTTGTAGCAACTCAAATTAACTAACTCGGTGGCTTTAACAATGTACATTATCTTTTCTCATAGTTCTAAAGATTGAAAAGACCAAGAGCACAATGCTAACAGATTCAGTGTCTGGTGAGGGCAGTTTTTGTGGTACTCAGATGGCTGCCTTCTTGCTGTATCCTCCCATGGCAGAGAAAAGGCACGCTATGGGTGGGTTCTTGCTCTCCTTATGTGGCCACTGATCCCATGATGGGGGTGCTGTCTTTACAATCTTATGTCAATCTAATTACCTCTCAACAGCCTCACCTCCAAATAACATCATATTAGGATCAGGCCTTCAACATATGGATTTAGCAGGGGACATGAACATCCAGTTCATACCAATCTGCTATTACTTTCTAGTACTTTAGACCTGGCCTATTTTTTCATGTTCAGTTTTATTATTTTTGTGTTTAAAAGTAGAAAAAAATGCAGTTGACTATTATTACATTATCCTATATTTTCATCAATATTTTCCTACACTTCTTGATTGGGATATAATTTATATATGATAAAACTTATCATTTAAAAGTGTAAACATTAGTGAGTTTTAGTATATTCATAATTTTGGACAACTATCTACCAATATTTAATCTTAAAATATTTTCACCACCCCAAACAAATTCTACTGGTTATTGAACTCTAGATTAATAGATATTTTCCCTTGGAAGGCTAAAATTAGTGTTTTCTAATGTTTTGGCTTCTGTTGTTGCTGCTCTCAGACTAATTGCCACTCTTTCTATGTGAACTTGAGCCTTTACTCCTGCTTGTTCAATTTAGAATTAATTCTTGAAGTTTAAAAAAAAAGCTTTTTGCAATATTGTTGGAGTTACAATGACTCTATAATTTGGTCTGGAGAAAAGTAGCATGTTTACTTTGAATTGAATGTTCCTTTCAATTAACAGGATATAGCACATTTCAGTTCAAGGTTTAAAAGAACTGACAACGTTGGACATTTTTATACTATAGCTAAGATCTCTAATTCCTTAACATTTTATTTCTTAGATTTTGTTTTATATCATTTCATTTCCATTTTGTGTATAATATCATGTTATGGCATACAAAATGTAAAAAAATTATTTTTTCATTCATTGCCCATGTCACAGTTAGGAAAAGGATGTAAAATTTTGAAGTAATGTCTCCTTTTATCTTGTTTGGTTTTGTGGTGTTCAATATAGTCGATATTTTCTTGTCTATAGAAAATTAAACTATTTTTTCTGAAGTATTTTAAATATTTTAGGTCTGAGATGAATGTCTTAAAGACTGTTTTAGTCAGCTTTCCCTTACTGTAATAAAATATTTAAGGTAATCAACTTGTAAGAAGAAAAAGTTTATGTTAGCTCATGGTTTTAGAAAAGTTTATTTGGGCTCATGATGGGTTGGCCTTCTGCCTTTGGGCCTTTAGTGGGAGAGCACAACATGGCAGGAAGCACATAGGAGAGCAAGCTACTTGCCTCATGGTAGCTGAGAAGCAAAGAGAGAGAAAGGGACAAGGGTCCTAAAATGGCCTTCAAGGATATGCCCCTGATCACCTAACTTTCCACTTCCTAAAGGTTTTACCACTCCCAGTAGTGCCACAGGCTAGGTACCAAGCCTTTAACACAGGGGCCTTGGGAAGACATTTCAGATACAAACTATAGCCATGGATGTCAAGAGTATTGGGTAACTCAGAATTTGTGTTTATTTTCATGATTAACTAATGAATGCACAATTCTGGAATTTTCACACTAAATTTGTGTCATTTTAAATATTTTATAAAGTAAATATTTCATGAACATTATGAGTAGCATAATGATGTTTCTTTACCTTCAAAGAATTAAAGGAGATATTTTTGGAAATTATATAGCTTTATTATCACTCTAGCAAGATCTTAAGATCATCTGTAGTGTTTAAAGCATAACTTTAAAATGTAGTTGAGTCTGAATTAATGATAGTATCCCTAGAACAATATAGCCCCAATCTATTTAAGTAGAATTAAATTTATGATAAATAGCGACTTAGGGACACATAATCAGCACTTGAATATGTTCCTCATACAAACCTTATTTAAGCATGAAATACCAAAACAAAACTAAGAGGCTTAATTTATTATAGTGGCATAACTTGATGAAATTTTAAATTAATCCTTTTCTACCTTCAAATACAAAGCACATAACACATTTTTTTCCCATCAGATAATTCCATTAACTCATTTATTATGTGCACACTAGCAAGCTCTAACAAAGTAAGCTAAAACTTGAAGATAATCCTTCATAGACTCTCAGGGTCTCCATAACCCAGAGGTTTGAATAGCAATCTGGTTTGCTAATGACCTCCTAGCTTTGGTTAAGGCCATTTGGAAAACAATGGAGAACTTCCATTAATGCCAGTCATGAATATGCTGGGCTGTCACTGTAATTTCTGAACTAACTTCCTACATTGCACCCTTGAAGTTGCCACATTTGCATAGTCACAGAGCTATTTGCACCAATATAGCAGAAATCAAGTGATGTAATTTACCAAATGAGGGAACATGTTCACTTTCAACTGAAGAACCAGATGTGTAAAGTTGTGTTCCATTATGCACTATGCAGAGACAACCTGGAAGGTAGCTGGTGTCCAGGTCAATCTATACTAAGCTAGTGATTTGGCTTATGTGAAATTTCATTTTCTTCATATTATTATGGGTTATTACAATCTCTTAAGTTAGGTGAGAATTATTACTCAACACCAGTTTTCCTCTGGCACATGTCACTAATAGCCTACTGCTTACCAGGAATGCTTACTTCAAAAGCACAATATAGTGTGCATTGAGTCAAAGGATTCCACTAGATCCACCCCGGTGCATGAGACAGGCAAGTTCAGATTGGATGTACTATCATGAAACTACTCCAGTAAATGCAATGCATACCTGAGCCAGTGTCTGTTCTTCTTTGTTTAAGTTATAAATACATGTTTTTACCATCTTAAAACACCTATAAATTGAGCACACTTATTAACTCCAGCATCCCCCTTATTAACAACCTGCTCCTAATGTCACCATAGGAACACTACTTTCTGTGGATGTGCTTCATCTATTACACTTTCTCTAAGTGCTCTTGGGTGCAGCTTCCTAGATTCAGCCTCAAGGAAGAAAGTCTCAAAAGCACAAGATGCACTTGCTCTACTTTGGTATGTCAAACTGTCGTCAATGGCTACTTCAAAGACTAGGTCACCTGCTTTAAAATGTATCACTTCTAACCATTTTGCTGATATTGATGTCAGTTTGTCAGTTGAGACAGAAGAAACAACACCATGTTTATTTGAAAGACATACTGAGATTTCTTTGCCCCGGCTTATTATTCTCTAGAAACTAACTTACTCTCAAAGTAGTTCTTCCTTTCCTTTATTATTTTTTATTATCCTGAAAAGCCCTTTGAACAAAATATTTTCTGGCTAAGATAAGAGATAATGAATGCAATGAAAGAGGGGTGAAGCATTCATATTCAAAGTGACTCATGGTAAGTGTGCAGAGAGATCTCTGAGTAAGTGCATCCCACTATGGTTTGTTTTAGTGTTGATGGTTAGTTTAAATAAAAGAAGATATACAGGACAGTATAGTTGAGGAAAGGATATCAATTTCAAAACAGAGATATCTGAATTGATAAGACCAGTAAAAGAAAACATCAGTAACTACAACAGCACACACTACTGTCAAAGAATTAACTAACAGCTACAAGATTCTCAATAGAAGAAGTTATCCAGATTATGACCAGGTTTTTCTGTGTTATTGATGCAAAGACGTGGTATTTTGGGGCTACTGATTTTAGGTTCCTCAAAATATAGAGAACAGAGGATACACAGAATATGCTTTATAAAGCATATTTTATTGAAATATCATTGAGTCAGAGTTAACAAGAGAGTTCTAGAACTGGCTTCTTTTCTTAGCAATGTAGGGCTGTTGATGGCCTGATCCTGTGGTATGTATGGCAAATTTTTTAGACAAAAAATATTTGCTTTCTCTATTTTTAAACTCTCTTTGTTGACACTAGAGAAGTTAATAGACAAGAAGTCAAGTCATAACAATCATTATTGAAGCCAGACCTTGTTTCTCCTAAGGACAACATAGGAAACCACCTGCTTTTAATCAGAATAAGAATACTCAAAGTGAAGAAAAATGCAATTTGTTCTCCTTTATAATTTTTAGAAGGATGTACCTATAAGGTGAATAAAATTTTGGTTTAGTATGGAGATAAGGAAAATAATTCAGCAATTTCTTTATTTCCAGAAATTAAACAAAGGATCTCATTGGTACCTCAAAATAATAAAAGTTACAGAATCTTTGAAATTGCAGGGTTTTAACATCACACGTTCAAACTCATTAAATTCAGAGAATCCATTTACCTTCTTTCATTTGACAATGATTTATTCAAGGCACTTGGGAAATCAGTAGAAAGGCACAATTTCTTTCCTTAATATTGTCACAGACCCATGAATAAAAAACATCAAACAAAAGTAAAAATAGTTCTTTGTCTGAATTAAAAAGTCTGCACAGCAGGGCTGAGATTCATTGCAAGGTAAACTTAAAGGTGGGTGGAATTGCACATTGTGGGACCTGAAGGTGGGTTCTCCTCTGGTCAGAATTTTATAGGATGAGAGCTGGAGATTCATCCTCCTGGTGGAAATCATGTATATGAAAATCTGCAGTGAATTAGGAATGACAATGCTGTCTTCATCAGCTTTTCCACCACCGTGACCCAAAGTCCTGAAAAGAACAATTTTGGAGGAGGAAAAGATTATTTGGGGCCTCAAGATTTCAGAGCTCTCAGTTCGTGGATGACTGACTCCATTACTCTGGGCTGGAAGAAAGATAGAACTTCATGGCAGAAAGCATGAGGCAGAGGAAAACAGCTGGGCACATTGCACCAGGAAGCAAAGAGAGAGACTCCCTCCCCATGGACAAAATATATACCCCAAAGGCATGCACTTGATGATCCACTTCTTCCAGCTACACCTGACCTGCCTACAGTTACCACTCAGTAAACCCTTATAAGCAGATTAACTCACTGATTAGATTAACATACTCATAAACCAATGAATTCACCTATAAACTTTCTTGCATTGTGTCACATATGAGCTTTTGGGGATACCTCATATCTAAACCATAACATATGCCAATCGTCAGCAAACAGATGCTTCCTCCTTCCTCAGTTGGTCCTCTCCTTCTTTAGCTCCAGCTCACCATTTCTTGTTGCTCTGTCAATTTGGATATTCTACCATCTAGAGACTATTTCTAAACTGAGAGAACTGTTGTCAAGGACTGGCTTTGCCATTTTCTTCCTTTATTATGTTGGAAAAGAAAGCAATCCTTCTAAGGTTCATTTTCTCTTTTTGTAAATCAGGGTAATTACATTACCTTAGTCTTGCCCTTTAGTGTGTAATAAACCATAATTTTCGAGGCATAAATGTTATCAGTGCTCACTGGTTACTGGTCAGGATCAGAACTTTAGCCTTGGGCATCCATAAATCTGGATGCCATCTTAGGTGGCAGTTATACATAATTATCTAAGAGGAGCTAAATTGTTGAGCTTACTGTCCAAAATTTGACAAATTTAGGTGCTTAAAACATATACCTACTGAGGGGAAGTGCCTCTTGCTGAAATGTGTATTGTCAGTCACTGCTGCATAACACACCACCCCACAAGTTAGTGTCTTAAAGCCCAACAGACACGCATTATTACTCATAAGCCTATAGGGTGGCTGGGGGTTCTACCATCTGGACATGGCTCACCTGATATTATCAGGAATTTCTAAGACTGTGGTCAGCTAGTTTGATTGTAATCTGGCTGATCTAGGAGGGCTAAGTCTGGAATGCCTATGACCAGATGACAGTCCCCTTTACATGTCTGTCACAAAGCTCCAGCAGGCTAGTCCAGAATGTCCTAATACCACAAAAGAGGTGCAAAATGTTAAGACTGTGCAAGATAGCAAGCACAGACGTCTTGGCTTTTCAAGCCTCGCCTTTTGTTACAATTGCCCTCCTTTTACTATAAATTGAATGATGCTGTCCCCTCTCATATGTTGAAGCACTAATGCCCAATGCAAGGGTATTTAGGAGGTGGAGGCTAGGGAGATGATCAGGTTTAGAACTTTGATTAGGTTTAGGACTCAGTGCCTTATTATAAAGAAAGAGGCATCAGAGCTTCCTTTCTCCATCATGTGAGAAGGCAGCTGCTTGCAAGCCAAGAAACAAATCTGCCGGTATGTTAATCTTGGGCTTCTTAACCTCCCAGACTATGAGAAAGAGAAGTCATACAGTATTTTGACACGGCCACCTGAGCTGACCATAACTCCTGCCATAGGCCAAAACAAATACTTAACAAGTTCAGGATGAAATTAGGAAGTACTACAAATTAGAGGGCAAAGGCCATGCACTCAGGGCACCTATTATGGGAGCTACTGATTCAGTCAATATACCGCTCTCTAAGTTTCCGCAGGAATGCTGCAGTCTGTGGGAATCTTAGGGTTTGTCCTTCTGCAATTTATTTATTTATTTATTTATTTGTTCATTTATTTATTCTAATTATGTATACATGACAGCAGAATGCATTGTAATTCATTGTACACAAATGGAGCACAACTTTTCATTTCCCTGGTTGTACACGATGTAGAGTTGAATCATTTGTGCAATCATACATGTACCTAGGGTAATGATGTCCATCTCATTCCACCATCTTTCCTGCCCCATGCTCCCTCCTCTCTCCCTCCCCTTTAAGCATACATAGCAGGCAATCAGTAATTAGTAGCCACTGTCATTATCTCTCTTGGGCAACAATGTTTGGCTTCCCCAGTCATGACATTTCATTTCCTTCATTTCTTCTTCATTTCATGTTTTAAATGTGACAAGAGGATAACAAGAACAGAACAGCAGGTCCTGGCTATCACACATCTGTGCAAAGTTAGACATTTGTGACTAAAAAGTAAAGTCTTAACTTCTAAGTTTTTAATCATGTATGCAATATATTCATTGTAGGAAAAAAGAAACAACAGTAAAAGTAATGCAGTCCTATGCAGAAATAGTCACTAGTAATGTTTAGAAAAAATATTCCAAGATTTTTTTCTAGCACATATAAATATTTAAGTATGTATATATACAAATAATGAATATGTTTTCCTAAAATATGTGATTCTATTGCTGTCCATCCTTCCAGAAAGACCAAAGTAAAATACTATGCAATACATTATAGAAAAGACCATATTTCCCTAACCTCCCAAACCTCATTATATTGCTTATAAATATTTGCCAATATAGTCAATAAAAATGGAAATTCTTCATTCTTTGAATTTATATGCTTTTCATAATTAGTAAGAATGACTTTTTATGTTTGTCCTTCAGCTGCTCATTATTTTCTCTTGGTTTTGTCTTCATGTCTTACTAACTATCCCATGAGTATGTTTATGACTTTCCTTTAACTTATTGATTTATTTTTTATTTTTATTTTTTTAATTTAATTATTTTATTTAAATGCATTTCAGGTCATAGTACATATATAGAACTCAATTTTTCCATTTCTCTGGTTGCAAACCAGATAGAGTCACACCATTTGTGTCTTCATACATGCACCAAGGGTAGTGATGACCATCTCAATCAACCATTGTTACTATACCCATTTCCCTTTCCTTCCTCCCACTTCCCCCCTACCACATCCATAGTTCCTCCATTTCTCCTATGTTCCCGATTCCCACCCCCCTTAAGTATCATCATCCATGAATCAGAGAGAACATTTGGCATTTGGTTTTTGGGGATTGGCTTACTTCACTTAGCATAATATTCTCCAATTCCACCCATTTGCCTGCAAATGCCATAATTTTATTCTCTTTTATTGCTGAATAATATTCCATTGTGTATATGTACCACAGTACCTTTATCCATTCATCTATTGAAGGGCATCTGGGTTGCTTCCACAGTTTTGCAATTGTGAATTTTGCTGCTATAATCATTGAAGTGACTGCTTTATTGTAGTATGCTGTTTTTAAATCTTTGGGATATAGGCCAAGGAGTGGGATAGCTGGATCAAATGGTGGTTCCATTCCAAGTTTTTAAGAAACCTTCATACTGCTTTCCAGATTGGTTGCACCAATTTGCAGTCCAATCAGCAATGTTTGAGTGTACCTTTTTCACCGTATCCTCGCCAGCACTTATTGTTGCTGGTATTTTGGATAGCTGCCATTCTGACTGGTGTGAGATGAAATCTGAGAGTAGTTTTGATTTGCATTTCTCTAATAGCTAGAGATGATGAACATTTCTTCACATATGTATTTATTGATTGTATATCTTCTTCTGATAGGTTTCTATTCAGCTCCTTGGCCCATTTATTGATTGGGTTGTTTGTTTTTTTGGTGTTAAGTTTTTTGAGTTCTTTATATATCCTTGAGATCAGTGCTCTCTCTGATGTACGTGTGGCAAAATTTTGCTCCCAGAATGTAGGCTCTCTGTTCACCTCATTGATAGTTTCTTTTGCTGAGAAGAAGCTTTTTAGTTTAGGCCCATCCCATTTATTGATTCTTGCTTTTATTTCTTGTGCTATAGGAGTCTTGTTAAGGAATTTGGGGCCTAATCCAATGTGATGAAGATTTGGGCCTACTTTCTCCTCAATTAGACGCAGGGTCTCTGGTCTAATTCCTGAGTCTTTGACCCACTTTGAATTGAATTTTGTGCATGGTGAGAGATAGGGGTTAAGTTTCATTTTACTGCATATGGATTTCCAGCTTTCCCAGCACCATTTGTTGAAAAGGCTATCCTTACTCCAATGAATGCTTTTGGCATCTTTGTCTAGTATGAGATAGCTGTATTTATGTGCATTGCTCTCTGTGTCTTCTATTCTGTACCATGGGTCTACATGTCTATTTTGGTGCCAGTACCATGCCGGTTTTTTTACTATTGCTTTGTAGTAAAGTTTAAGGTCTGGTATTGTGATGCCTCCTGCTTCACTCTTCTTGCTCAGGATGGCTTTGGCTATTCTGGGTCTCTTATTTTTCCAAATGAATTTCATGATTGCCTTGTCTATTTCTATAAGAAAAGACTCTGGGATTTTAATTGGGATTGCATTGAATCTGTATAGTGCTTTGGGTAGTATGGCCATTTTAATAATATTGATTATGCCTATCCAGGAACATGGGAGGTACTTCCATCCTCTAAGATCTTCTTCAATTTCTTTCTTTAGTGTCTTGTAATTTTTGTTGTAGAGGTCTTTCACCACTCTTGTTAGATTAATTCCCAAGTATTTTATTTTTTTGGAGGCTATTGCAAATGGAGTAGTTTTTCTAACTTCTCTTTCAGAGGATTCATTGCTGATGTATAGAAATGCATTTGATTTATGGATATTGATTTTATATCCTGCAACTTTGCTGAATTCATTTATCAGTTCTAGAAGTTTTCTGGTGGAACTTTTTGGATCCTTTAAGTATAGAATCATGTCATCTGCAAATAATGATAGTTTGAGTTCTTCTTTTCCTATTCGTATCCCTTTAATTTCCTTTGTCTGTCTGATTGCTCTGGCTAGAGTTTCAAGGACTATGTTGAATAGGAGTGGTGAGAGAGAGCATCCCTGTCTTGTTCCCATTTTCAGAGGGAATGCTTCCAATTTTTCTCCATTTAGGATGATGTTGGCCTTGGGCTTACCATATATTGCTTTAACAATGTTGAGGTATGTTCCTACTATCCCTAGTTTCTCTAGTGTTTTGAACATGAAAGGGTGCTATGTTTTGTCGAATGCTTTCTCTGTGCCAATTGATAGAATCATGTGATTCTTATCTTCAGGTCTATTGATCTGATGGATTACGTGTATTGATTTCCGTATGTTGAACCAACCTTGCATCCCTGGAATGAACCCCACTTGATCATGGTGCACTAGTTTTTTAATATGCTTTTGTATGCGATTTGCCAAATTTTATTGAGAATTTTTGCATCTATATTCATCAGGGATATTGGTCTGAAATTTTCCTTTTTTGATGTGTCTCTGTCTGGTTTTGGAATCAAGGTGATACTAGCCTCATAGAATGAGTTTGGAAGGGTTCCTTCCCTTTCTATTTCGTGGAATAATTTGAGGAGTATTGGAGTTAGTTCTTCTTTGTAGGTCTTGTA
>PVHX01032660.1:0-13730 GCA_004024805.1 Geosciurus inauris
AAGAACTCAAAAAATTTAACACCAAGAAAACCAAACAACCCAATAAATAAATGGGCTGAGGAGCTGAACAGACATTCTTCAGAAGAAGATATATAATCAATCAACAAACATATGAAAAAATGTTCAATATCTCTAGCAATTAGAGAAATGCAACTTAAAAACTAAGATTTTACCTCACACCAGTCAGAATGGCCATTATCAAGAATACAAACAATAAGTGTTGGTGAGGATGTAGGGAATAGGCACACTCATACATTGCTGGTGGGACTCCAAATTGGTGCAACCAATATGGTAATCAGTATGGAGATTCCTTAGAAAACTAAAACAGAACCATCATTTGACCCAGCCATCCCGTTCCTTAGTCTATACCCAAAGGACTTAAAAACAGCATGCTGTGGTGGCACAACCACTTCAATGTTTATAGCAACTCAATTCACAATAGCTAAACTGTGGAACCAACCTAGATGCCCTTCAGTAGATGAATGGATAAAGAAACTGTGGTATATATACACAGTGAAATACTACCAAGCATTAAAAAAGAATAAAATTATGGCATTTGCAGGTAAATGGATAGAGTTGTAGAATATCTTGCTAAGCGAAGTAAGCCGATCCCAAAAAACCATAGGCCAAATGTTCTCTCTGATAAGTGGATGTTGATCCTTAATGGTTGAAAGGACATGGGAAGAATGGAGGAACTTTGGTCCAAGGGGAAGGAGGGAGGAGGGGGGTATGGGGGCAGGAAAGATGGAGGAATGAGATAGACATCAATGCCCTAGGTACATGTATAACTGCACCTATGTTGTGACTCTACATCGTGTACAACCAGAGAAATGAAAAGTTGTGCTCCATTTGTGTACCTAATTAGGTATACATGACAGCAGAATGCATTTTGATTCATAGGTGCAGTTATACATGTACCTAGGGCATTGATGTCTATCTCATTAAATAGACTCTGAAAGTTCACAGTGGAGTTAAAGCAGTTCTGCCTTTTTTGGAGATATTTACCATGAGCAATTAGTTCTGACTCTCTACGTATTTTGAGTTTGCAATGGATTCTAGTAGAGTATTCCATGTAAATTCCAGATTCTAGAACTACTCAGATTCTGCTATCTTTTTAAACTTCTCATTCTCTATTAACTCCACAGGAAGCACAATTCAGAATTCATTGGCTTCAAGGAAAGTATGGCTGCTGAATAGGCTTCAAGCTCCCATTAAGGCAGGAGCGTGACTGGTGAGCTGACAGTGATGGTGATGACTCCCAACCACCATCACTATTGCTCACCTTCAAACTTTTACAAATAAATAAAATCACCATCATCATCATCCATAGTCAGGACATAAAATAATTAGTATGTCTTGAATCTCATTCCATAAAGCCAGAGGTGTTTGATTTTTTTTAAATTTTGTTTTTAATGTATTTTCAGAGTCTATTTAAGTTAATAGGCAGTCTTCTCACTTATGAATAATGAACCTGCATGCGCATCATTTTCACTTAAACTGGAAGTATTTTGTTTACTTATGATTGTTTTTGGTGGGAGGCAGAAGGCAGGTACAAGGGCTTGAATTTTGCTGCCATTTCTATAGCACTTTTTAATGAGGATAGAAGTTTATTTCTTTTTCATGTTAAGTCTAAAGGAAAGAGCCTCGACCCCCAGGTTTCTTCTATCTTGTTTCTCTGCCATGCATTTGGCCTCCATTCTTTTTTAAATCCATTTAAACATTTTTTGTCTAATGCTAATATCACACATCCATATTCTCTGTGTTTCTCTCTCTTTTGTCCCATCATAAAGCGTTACATTGTGTTGGCATGAAGAAAGGAGGTGCAGCTGTGAAGCTACATTCTTAGTATACTATGAGAGTATGCTAAGTAGATATTATAATATTTTGCCTTGATTTAGATTTGTTATCAATGTGCTAAGTCATTGTGGTAAGGTGGACAGAAGTTTCTAAATAAATGCTTCATTCTTCCATCTCTGCTTATGCTTGTACCTAAATCTAGAGAATTTCTTTTATATAGTTAAAGGAAAATGCCATTATATCTGATTAAGTTCAAGATGCAACATTGACTTTATCTTTTGCTTTTTAATGAACCCAGTGTTCAAATTGCCTCCTTTGTCTTTCTTTCCCATTACCTTACAGACTTGTGAGGGTAGTAAGTAGGAAAATGCTATATTCAGAATTTAGAAGGTTGGCATGCAATAACTTTACTCTGCACAAGCCAAGAACACAAGACTCTAGGGATTTGGCTCCAAAAGCAAAGTAATTCTAGTAAGGATTATATAACCAAGGACTGAAGGACTGTAATTGGCAATTTATGGAGGAAAGCCTTCTTTGCATGCACATGCTCTCTCCCCAATTGTGTACTCTCTCGCTCTCTCTCTCTCTGTGTATGTATATATGTATATATATGTATATGTACACACACACACACACACACACACTATGTTTTTGATCTGGTTCGCCAAATGTCCAAAACTATCTTTTCTTTTCCCTACCTTCCTTCCTAAGAGAATCTATAAGCTTTGAGGAATATATTGAAAGAAATCTGCACCCAGCACGTGTTTTCTTAGTATAGGTGTGTGATGCAGAGAAGGATTTAATGCTCTACTATGTGTAAAGCACTAAGACACAGAAACTTTCACTTAGGAATACAGAAAACCATTGCCTCAGACTGTCAAAGAAGACTGCCCTTGACTTCAATTGAAAGAAAGCTTTTGTGCTAAGGTTTGTCCTATCATTTATTTTACTTTCTAATCATTTATCATAATTTATTTTTTCATCTCTCTGTGTGATTGCTTAATGTCTGTCCCCATTGTTAGACTGTAAGCCCTATAAGGACAGGCCTTATATATATAATAAACAGATGTTCTGTTTATTAACATAGTTCAGTACATAGTCTGGTAAATAGTAGGAGTTTCATAAATACTGCATAGAAAGATAAAAGACTTTCCTATGGGCAGAATAGCTGCCATTTATCGAGCCCTTACTATCTGTTAAGAACCTCAAAACATCTCATTTAATTATTTAATAATGTTATAAAATGGATACTATCTTAATTTTATTTATGAGGCAATTTAAACTCAGAAAGTTGAGCTGCCTAGGGCTCACAGCTAATTTTACAAGGCAAAGTTACGATTTGGACCCCAAATCTGTCTCTTTATTACTAGCTAAACTCCATTTATTCCTCCCTCCCTCCCTGTCTACCTGTCTATCTTTTTCTTATAAAATATTTTATACATACAAAATAGTTTATATAATGTATTTGTACAGGTTTAAGGAACATTGATAAGCCAAATTCCCATGGTTCAACACTCCAGATAAGACTAGTGGCTTTGAAATTACCATATGCCTTTCCCTTATCACAGTTGCCTCTTTGATCCAAAATATTTATGTCAATCATTTTCTTCATATCATTCATTGTTTCATCATGCAAACAAGAATCTTTAGCAATGTATTATTTAGTTCTGCCTATTTTTAAACAGTATATAAATAGAAATCTAATATATATATTTTTATATTACCTACATTCTTACTGAATATTAGTTTTGAAATTCATCGTTTTTGTAGTTTGGACCCATAATTTATTCATATCAGTTACTGAATAACAATTATCTCATTAAGTTAATACACCACATTTAATTATTACATTCTGTTTCTGATGCATACTTCTGGGTTATTTCCTAGTATGGATTTAGCTTTCTAATTGTTTATTTAGTATAAAGAACTGCAGTTTTATTTTATATGCTGTCTTTGTCTCATATTGTCAGTTTCTAGGTATATGTTCTAACTCATTTGAAAATATAAAAATACTTGGAATATATTCCTATTATTATTATTATTATTATTTTTATCTGAAAGAAATTGTGTAGGATTTGATTTAGTTGGTTAAACTCACTTGACCTACTATTTTTTTCTTGTGAAAATTTCAAGTACAGATTCTTTAATTATAGTATAACTTCTGTTTCTTCTTGCATCAATTACTGGTAAATTGTATCTGAAAATTTCATCTAAGTTTTCAAATTTATTGGCATGAAATATTTCATTGTGTCATATTTTTAATTTCTTCTATATCTATGGTTATATCATTTTTCTGTGATTTTATTAAATTTTCCAGAAATTTGCTAATTTTGTAAAATTGCCTTTACCTCTAATGTAGCCATAGAATACATCACCTCAATGTCAAATTAAAAATTGTTGGTTCCTTTGACTCTGTTTTATTTTTCATTTTTCCACATTATTTTCCTCTTTCTTGTTTCTTTGTGCTTATTATGGTACTCAGAATCCTATATTGAACCTATTATTAATTTATTGCTCCTCAGTTCCAAGTCATCTTTCTTTGCTCTGCAACTAGGCTCTGCATATTAAATTTTTCCATTTCTATCTGGCTTTATGTTAGCCTTTGCCCACAAGGGGTATTGGAAGAAGATTGCAAGACTGGAGGAGGAAGTTGCTTGCTTCTTTTTGTTTGCTTTTCCACAATAGCAGGTTTTCTAGCACATGATCCCTACAGCATTCCCAAGAATGACACGTCAGTTCAACGTGAAGCTAATTTCCTCAGCAATATTCTGTTACGTATGGAAGCATGCTGCCTCTGTGGTCCTGGTAAATGTCCTTCAGCAACTGCCACAGCAGGTGGGATAGTTTTAGAAAACTGTCACCTCTCAGACACCTGTATTTTATCTATACAGAACCTCTCTTCTAAGTTATTTCCTTATTCATTTTTCTATCTGCATTAAGGGTGGCAGCTGCTTTCTCTGCTATATCTTAGTATACTCTTTTTTCCTTTCAATAGCTCACTGTCTTTGTCTTAGTTAACAATTCTTCAGATTAAATGCTCTCTGTTTAATTTAATCATCACCATTTCTCCTTTTAAAAAATGTGAGAATTTAAGAAAATAAAATTGCCTTTACCTCTAATGTAGCTGTAGAATGCATCATCTCAGTTTGGTCTATAATATTTTATTCATAACCTTTATAAAAATTCTTAAATTTCCATCTTGATTTTGTCTTTTCTCCAGACTTTAGAGAAATTTTTCATTTATCATTATTTATTTCTAATTATATTGATAGATATGTTCAAAAAACATGGTCTGAATGATACTAATTTGCAAAGTGTGGTGATTCTTGCTGTTTGGTGAGTTTGTAAAGGTTAATTCCTCTCCAGCTTCAGGTGTTTCAGTTATCTCCTGCTGAATAACAAAATGCCCTAAATTATAGTGGCTGAAATCATTATTTATGTTTAATCTCAATATTTTCAGGTTGACATAGACCAGAGTTTCAGAGATTTGCGTGTAATAGTGAGTTGGCAGTTTATTCTGAAGCCTAGAGAAAGATGAACTTCCAAGAAAGGATCTACAGCCATATTTCTGCCACCTCACTTGGAATACCTGGAGCTTCTAGGGCCAGTTAGGCATCTTTCTCTCTTTGTGTCCACCCCACACAACCAGTCTGAGTTCCCCATAGCTTGGTGCTCTCAAGGTAACTGGACTCCTTTCATAGAACTGACTTACCCCAGAATATACATTCCTCTTTACCAAGGTGGAAGTGGCAAGCTTCCTACAACCTAACCTTGGAGGTCACACAACATCCCATCTGATAGGCCCCACAGGCTTTCCCATATTCAGGGTTGACGGGGCTATACAGGGTGTGAACACCCAGAGGTATGGTCCATTGGAAGGTCATATTTGGATATACATGGATATTTCTATAAGGCTAAATGTGTTCCTCCAATTGATGATATCCCTCATGTTTTATTTTTGTCCTTCTTGATTTCCTCTTTGCCCCAGATCTGGTTTAGAATTTTTTCTAAATGTATTGTCTTTATTATTGTCTTCTGTTATTGACTTGTGCCCTTCATGGTCTGATTATTATTTGCTTATTAAATCTTTATCCATCTTCTTATTTTCAAGTTTTCTGTACTTTTAAGTATGATTTGTATTTAACAAATAAAATAAATATAAAGAAATTCTTGAAGAGAAAACTAAAATTAGATTTCTGCAAAGAGCATTGCATTTGACTCAACTAGTTACCTTGTGCTATAACATACTTGTAATTATCTCATTAGAATAATGTGTAAGTTATACAAGATAACAGGGGCTAGGGCTATAAACCTAAGTAAGTGCAGTTGATTGTTTATTAATTCTCAAAGAAAATTTATTTTTCTCTCCAGAAAGTGCCAAGACAGGTTTCCATGTTATCTTCATATTGGTAGTGATTTTATTATTCATTTTCACTTCGAAGGCCTTACTTTGGGGTCCTTTGGATTCCCATATTGATATTGGTATTTCCTATAATGTGTTTCCCCTTTGACTGGCCCTGGTTTTTATTTCCATTTTCTTATTCTCTGCATAGCTATCAAAAAAAAATCCTAAATTCAACAAGGTCCACCATACATTTTCAAAGTATAATTCCTTTAAAATGCTAAAATGTCAGCTTACCTCCAAGGATCCACTGTGTGTGTGTGTGTGTGTGTGTGTGTTGAGTATATTAATATTTTTGCAAGAATTTTTGGTTATTTTCAGCTTTAAGATTCTTTAGGGTTATCAGTGAATCAGAAGTCCAGAAACAAAAGTCTCTCTGAGTTTGATTTGTATTACCAACACCTAAAAACAATGAATCCCTCAAAATTCTTACATTCTGTAAATCTGTGGGGCTAAGAAGTGGTTGAATAAGGGGTACTCCAAGTCTTACACACTGCCTGAAACTTTTACATTAGACATTACTTGCAAAATAAAAATGGTATATAGGGAGGAGAAAAAAAAAAGATAGTATGCACCTCCTTGTTGAACTGGGTCACAATGAACATTTCTAGTATGTTTTCTGGAGCATTTATTAGAATGCAATCTGTGAAAATGACCTTCAGGCCTATTTTGATCTGGAGTCCCCTCCGAATCCTCAATTTGGTGAAATGTCCATTTTGCCAATGGTTTATCCTACACCAATAACCTAAAATATGGAAATGACTGAAAAGTAACAGTGAAATTGTGTTTTCAAAGTTTCCCTGTTTCTGAAGCAGTTTAAAAGCAGTTTCATCTTGTAGGTGAAAACAGGCTTGGTTTGTAACCTGAGGAAAGCATAAGAATGGGACTCTGCACACATCCAGGGTAGAGAACATAGCACTACATTGAAATTCTCAAAAAACTCCAGGCTGATTTCACATTCCATAAAGGACAGAATCTTTTGAGAGGAGGAGGCAAAAGGAAGGAGAAATAGACCTAATACCTACTGCCTGTCTCCCTAGCTAGGATCCAAGTGTTGCTTTTAAATTTATGAGATCAGAACATCAAAAGATAGCAGCTAAATATATTCGGATAGAGTGGAAATTTTGAAATAAATTTAGTGACTTACTTTTCCTCCTGAAGAAATGAACGAATGTGTTTTGCAAGTTATTTCTTAGGACCTGATTTACATAGAGACTCATTTACTTATGGCAGAATCAATAAACAAGAGACCAGAGAAGATCATCATCCCTGTCCAATGCACTGGGACTGCAGGGTCACTGGTCACTGCCCTTGTGCTCTCCTCAGAGTATTAGCTGGAGACTTCTCAGAGGTTCCCTCACTGAAGCAAGGATGCCTGGAGCATCAAACAGCACCATGAAGGGATACTGCCTTTCCATCCTCTGCAGTGCACTTTCTTAAAAGATTTAGAATCTGTGGGCTGCTGAACTCTCATTAAGCCTGGGACAGAGGTTGGGTTGTCCAACAGAGCTTATAAAATGTCTGGAATGTAGGCCTCAGCTGGAAAGCTCCTAACAGATCTTCATTCAGAAAGTGGATGAATACACAGTGGATCTGTCGGTATAGAAAATTCTGTAGAGCAGATAAATGAATATATAGAATTATGCTCGTAAGAATTACATGCATCACCAGAATTAAATCTCAAAATGAAATGTTAAATGGAAACCACCACCAAAATAAAAATCAAGTTGCAAATAGCTGATGCCGTTCATATAAAAATGATAAAGCATGAAATAACAGTTTGTCTTATTTATCAATATACTTTTATGTAGTAAATGTTAAAACACATGCTCATGCGTGATTCACACCATCACTTACCCTTGAGGAGAGAAGGAAATGAAAAGAAAGGTGAATGGATTTTTCTTTATTTGTAGTGCTTTATTTCTTATTTTCTAAAATGAAAGAATCAACTGAGACAAATATGCTAACAGCAACATATTTTATGTTTAGTAGCAATTGCACAGTTGTCTATATTTTCTTTGTGACTTTTCTGTGTTTAAGATGGCTCATTATCAAAATTTCAAAACTGGAACATGGTCTTAAAGACAGCCCTTCCAGTAGAACCTTCCTTCTGTTAGAAATGTTTTATTTATGCTCTGTAAAATGGGATAGCCACGAGCTACCTGTGGCTACTGACCACTTGAAGTGTGACTATGAGGATGAGAAAATCAATTCTTAATATCATTTAATTTTAAATAATTTGAATTTTAATAGCTGCATGAGAGGAATGGCTGTTTCATTTCAAGATCCGGAACTCTAACTCAGACTCAGTTTCTCCTACTACACATCCACAACCCAGATAACTTCTGACACCAGATGCATATTTTTCCTACATACCAAGCAAGCAGTTCTACAGTAGCAGACATGAGCTGGGTGTCTTCTGCTTTAATTCAGTTCTGCCACCATCTATTTGGAGAATTTATCCCATCCTACAGGTTGAGGGCTGAGTCTCTAAGACTTTCCCCCACTACCTTGGGTGCCAGTAATGAGTCTCAGGTGGTTTTATCTGTGCTTCTAACCAACTGGCTACAAAAGGGGTCTCTCACAACCCCTCCTCAGGTTTGATTAATTTCCAAAGCAGATCACAGAACTCAGTGAAACACTTATGATTACCTGTTTATTATAAAGGATATTGCAAAGGATATAGATGAAGAGCTGCATAGGGCTAGGTATGGGAGAAGGGCTACAGAGCTTCCCTATCTGCTCTGGGGGGGGGGTCACCTTCTGAGAATCTCCATTAATTTAGATATCCAGAAGCTCCTCCTTGGGGTTTTTATGAAGACTTCCTAGCATAGGTATAACTGAAGCATGAATAGCCATGTTAAGACATGACTGAACAAAAATATGTGATCTACTGCTAATAGACTGAGTGAGGAAACCAGGAGAGATCTGCTCGGCATTCTAGTTGACTCCTTTGTGCAACATTCCCCCTGTGGAATGAGGAGTCTCATGACCTACTCTCAGAAACAGTAGGTCAGAGTTATGAGCCGGGAACTGTGGGTGAAAAACAAACAATATAACAATATCACAGTATTAGACAGCATAAGTCTAGAATGTAGAACTTGTAAGTTTTCACTAACTGTAATTCTAGTGCCTGCTATCAGGCTCCAGCACTACCAAACACTTTGTACATACTTTCTTAACTTTTTAAGTAATAAATCTTAGTGCATTTATTCCATTTTCTTCTTATGATTTGGTTGATATACACATGGAACTGAAGTTCACCTAGAAATGTTTAAAATTTATTATCCTGCAAAATCAGTATTTTTAAATGATCACCTTCTACTAACACAACCCCTAATATATACTTTATTCTTTTACCTTTTTTCAATTTTATGTGTTCCTAATATATATTTTAGACTATAATATATATTTTAATTTAATCTTGTTCTGTGCCTGCTCTTATGCTATTCTCTGTATCTTAAATATTCTGTGAGTGTTCAGGATATAGCTAACATTATGCTAAATATCTCAATGACAAATTCTTAGAAGTTTTTAAATATTTGAGTTCTTCCAAAATCTCAACTTCAGGAGAATATAAATAAAAATGAATAAGTAAATGTTCCCCAGAAATAAAAGGGAATATCATCAACCAGAGAAATCATTGACCCAAAGGAAAGAAAATAAAAATAAGCATAAAGAATAGTACCAAAAATAAAAAACAAAAAATTAACTTGCAAATATTAAAAATAGCTTTCATTTTTTACTAAGAAACAAATAAAAGGTAGGAATACAAATTATATAAACAAAAGATATTTTTTCCTACTCTTTCATTTAGCTTTCCCTCAAAATTACTACAAAAAGAGTAATCAGGGGGTAGGTAATTTATACCTCAATAAAACTGATGTGAAAAAATACTGAAAAAAAACATGTGAAGAGCTCCACCCTAGTGTGAAAAGGCCAATGCAAGTGACATGTGGCTGAAATGAAGGAAAAGAGGGCAGGCGGCAGCATCTTAGATGACAGAATTTCTTTTTGCTTGCCCACTCAAGAAAAAAATGCTGAAGAAAATAGAAAGCTAAAAAAAAGAAAAGAGAAAGCTGTCTATCTCCAAGAAGAAAGTCAGAAAGTAGAACAGACAGAAACAGCAGGCACTGGGAATTTATCTTCCACTTTATCCTCACGTATGAAGCAAAAGGATGGAAGACAAAGTAGATTTCTACTGATAAGGAATTGATTTGGGACCAGCAAACACACAGTCAAACTTCAGCTATGTCTAGATCAATGTCAATTAGGGGACATTATTAATGGACCACAGGAGCTGCTGACCTGATGAGGTGAAACTGGGCAAAAACATCAGGAGAATCGAGAAGAAGGTGTCTGTTGAATGGCAGTGATTTTCACTGAAGCAAAGAGGAATTGGAAAATGATGAGAAACAAATTTCATAAGGTCTTTTGCTGTGCAGATCCAGCAAAATAAAAAAAATAATAAAGAAAAAAAATAAAATGCTTGATTTCATGGCTCTCCAAAGCCATTATCAATCAAAGACAAAAACTATCTTGCAGTTGTAAGAAATGGTTTAGTTTTCCCTGAAACCATTCTCCCAAGTTCATTGTACCTTTAAATGGTAGTGCTATAAAACAAGATGGGAAGATGAACCCAGTCAAAGTGATCCTAAGCCTTACATAGCTGGTGAAAGTCAGAGCCTACAGAAGATTTCAGCAGAGGGGAAGCGAAATTTCAAAGTGAGATAGGGATTGTTTGGACTAGGTTACTTCGCAACATTATCTTGGAAAAGCTACTCAAGTATTTACCAGTGCAGATGTCATTAATTTCATGTGGGAAAGGGCCCACAGGTAGAAAGTACTTCATTTCAGTTTACTAAGAGAGGGAAAATGTGACTTGTAAAATGCCTTCTTGCAGCCTTTGATTGAGAATTGAAAACTGATTGCATTTAGCACAATTTGCAGTTTAAATGACATAGAAAATGGAAAGGGAAGAAACCAAGTTCGATTAAAAATTTGCCAAATATTGTATGGAAAGTAAATTAATAAATACAGTTTTTAAAAGTGAGAAATTAAAAACACAAATGTCCAAAAGCAACAGGAAGAAATTAAATATATGCTCACATCTAATGGGACATTCTGTAGACATTAAAGTGATCTTCTTGGAAAATACTTAAGAAATGAGGAAAAATACATTTTATTAAATAAAAAAATAATGTCTAAAATATGTCTCCTGATCCCAACTGGTACTCATACTTATGTATTCATATATTCATAAATCCATACATATATTCATATGTATGCATAAAATATAAATTCATCAATATTGACATTAAAATATCAAAAACTTCATGCAACAAAATGTTGACACTGTTTAGGTAAAATGATAAATAATTGTTTTGTTCTTATGCTATACTTTTTTCCTTTATTTCTTAGATTATCTTAAATATACATGTAGCTACTGAACAAATTTAATATTTATTAAATTGCTTTTATGTATTTAATAAATTTAAAAATTAAATGATAGTCAAACCAAGGCATTATAAAAGCTACTGTGCCCCACATATGGCTACATGAACAGCATAAGAATTCATTTGGAGGAGCAGGAATGCTGGATAAGACACAAAATCAATGCAGACAAAAAGGCATTCTTAAAAGGACATAAATCTGTGTAACTCTATATCATGCACAACCAGATGAATGAAAAGTTATACTTCATTTATGTATGATGTGTTGAAATGATTCTACTGTCATGTATAACTAATTAGAACAATATATATATATATATGTATATATATACATATATATATACACGCACATTTATATATATATGACAGCATCAGTAAAGATGGAGTATTACATAGGGTGTTTATGTGACAGAATACACCAGCCAGGAAGAGGACAGCAAAAGAGCACTGAATTGAAATATTACTAGAATTAGAATCAATACAAATTCTCTAACTAGTTAGTGAACAAGGGATCTTGAGCAAGCAAAGGTCAGGAGATCATTCCCAACATAACCTGTGCACTCTGTTATCCAACCACTCATTGACTTATTCACTGTTAGAAAATACTTCATACACCTATTTATCACCAGGTCCTTATTTAGATGCTAGAAAATACAAATGAATCAAACTGAGGTCCCTGCCTTTGGAGTGTGCAGTCTAGAATAAAAATGGTATTGTAATTTTTTCCATAACCCCCTTGGCCAAGTTTCACTCAAAACCTCAAAGAAATGTGATGTTCCTGTTCTGTCAAATTATAACTAAATGATCTATGTCTACAAAAATTATTCATGAACTCAGTGAAAAAGAACTTCTACTTAGCTAGTTATCCCTCACTTGACTAGATCCCACTATGTCTTCTTACACAGCTCTAAATATTCCTCCCTGGGCTCCCATCAGACCATGCCCTTATGGGGGGAACCACCCTTCTCCCATCTCTACCTGTCAAACTCTACTGGTCTTTTAAAGTCATACTAAACATTATGTTCCTGGAACACTCACCCAAGAAAACTATCATTCACTCATCTGTACACCTCAGGCATTGCATTTGTGGAGCATATGTTCTATTTCACCTGATAACACTGCAAACCCCCATATTTTCAATTGTTACTATAGCACATAATTCTTCCAATTACATTCAGCAGAGAATAGATTAAAAATTAAGCAGCCCCCAGAAGACCCTTAATGAGTCTATAAATGAAAGTAATTTATTTTTTTTGTTTTGTCTTGTTTTATTTAGGCTTACATGTTAACAGTGTAAATTGACTCATTGTACATAGATAGAGGATAACATATCAATTCTCTAGTTGTAAGTTGTATAGAATCACAACATATATGCAGTCATACATAAAGTTAGGGTTATTATGACCATCATATTCCATCACCCTTGCTGTCCCCATGCCCCCTCCCCGCTTACACCTCTGTGAACAGAGATCTACCATTGTTCCCATGTCCTTCCCCACATTATGGATCAGCATCCACTTATCAACGAGTACATTCAGCATTTGGTTTTCTGAGATTGGCTTACTTCACTTAGCATGATATTCTCCAACTCCATCCATTTACCTGCAAATGCCATAATTTTATTCTCTCTTATTGCTGAGTAAAATTCTATTGTGTATATATACCACAGTTTCTTTATCCAGTCATCTATCGAAAGGCATCTAGGTTGGTTCCACAGTTTAGCTATTGTGAATTGAGCTGCTATAAACATTGACGTGGCTGCAGCACTGTAGTACGCTGTTTTTAAGTCTTTTGGGTATAGGCCTAGGAGTGGGATAGCAGGCTCAAATGGTGGTTCCATTCCAAGTTTTCTAAGGAATCTCCATACTGCTTTCCAGATTGGTTGTACCAAGTTGCAGTTCCACCAGCAATGTATGAGCGTGCCTTTTTCCCCACAACCTCGCCAACACTTATTGTTGTTTGTATTCTTGATAATTGCCATTCTGACTGGCGTGAGGTGGAATCTTAGGGTAGTTTTGATTTGCATTTCTCTGATTGCTAAAGATGTTGAACATTTTTTCATATGTCTGTTGATGGAT
>PVHX01032661.1:0-13723 GCA_004024805.1 Geosciurus inauris
GCACCCAGCTCCACTTTGTGTTATTTAATCCTCACAAAAATCCTCTGAGGTAGTATTTCTGTTTTACAGATTAAGAAACCAACACATACAGAGAGGATAGTGGATACAAAAGTAATAAAGGTCAGCCTCAGGCAATCCAGCTGGAGCCCACATTTTTCTTTCTTTTATTTGGGGTTGGTGGTGCTGGGGATTGAACCCAGGGACACTCTACCACTGAGCTAGCTCTTTTTATTTTTGAGACAGGGTCTTGCTAAGTTGCCCAGGCTGGCTCAGCCTCCTCAGTAGATGGGATTACAGGCGAGTGCCACTGCACCCACAAAATCCAGTCTTTTCTTTTAAGTTGTAGATGGACACAATACCTTTATTTTATTTAGTTTTTTAATGTTGTGCTGGGGATTGAACCCAGTGCCTCAAGCATGCTAGGTAAGCACTCTACGGCTGAGCCACAACCCCAGCCCAAACCTCCCCAGTCTTAAGCACTAGGTTACACTGCTACCACGTAGGACCTCATTTTATTCTTTTAGATCCCCTCAGAGGGCTTTGTGTTAATCAGTTTTTTGTTGCAGTGACCAAACTACAGGACATAAGCTCCTTAAAGGTGGAAAGATTCATGTTGGCTCAGTTTCAGTCCTTGGTCAATCGGTTGCTTTGAGCCTGAGATGAAGCAGCATGTTGTGGCAGAGGGTGTGGCTAGGACAGCTACTCCCCTCATGGCAGCAGGAAGCTGAGCGAGCAGAAGGGGCCAGAGACAAGATTCAGTCCTCCAGGACCGCTCCCAAGGACTCGCTCCCTTCAGCTGGGTTCTACCTCCTGCCGTGCCTTCCACCAATGTCATCAGATTACTGATCCACTAATGGATTGATTAATCCACGGGTGAGACCTGAGCCCCCAAAAGTCTGGCATCTGAACGTCGCTGTGTTGGGAACCAAGCCTTCAACACATGAGGCTTGAGGGACATTCCAGATCCAAACTGGCACGGGTGTCATTCCAGTTTCATGGGTAAAGCAACTGAGGCCTGGGTACTGGAATTAATTTACCCATGTTCACAGGGTCAGTGAGTGCAGACTCCTCACATTGGGGAAAAAAAACTCTTAAGGGCATAAACATCTATTCCAACCTTTTATCTAGAATACAAATGTTCTGCCTCTGCCTGTGTGTGGGGCCACCTTGTTCTGCTCCCAAACACTTTCTGACCATGGTTACCACCCAAAGCTTCTATCTACCTAAGTTCTTGCCTACTTCTTCTCTAGTTGAAAGAACAAGTCAAAAAGGCACCTACCCTGGTTGATTTTTTAAATGCCTATAGTAGGAACCAGTCTCTCCAACATAGTAGTACTGGTTTGGTGTTTGCGAACTAACGTTGTTGTTTTTTTTTTATTTCTTTAGGTAAGTATATATTGTTTAAAGTTTCCCTCATCATCATTTCCTGGTTATGTTGCTCAAAGAAGCCTCTCTCAACACCTTACTATTTCTAGCATATTAATTGATAACAAATAGAGCTTCATTTTACTGGTTTTACCTAATGCAAAAACTTTCTGTTTCTTGGGCCAGAATCATGTGCCTCTGTATAAGGCAACACCTCCTCCCTTTCCCGCTGATCTTTCTGAAGATCCCACAGTGGTTCAGTCAGTTCTTAGGCAGCTGCTCCCTTCCAGTGTTCCTGGACTTGGACTCATTTCTTATCAAAACATATTGGGTAATTACAGACTTTTCTTACCTCCAAAGATTTGCTGACAAGTTTGGGGCTAGAAATCAATATGCAGGATTACCAGAATCAGCCCTGGGCAAAACTAGAAAATAGGCCAAAGTTTCCCTTGTAAGCTCAACTTTGTGCCCCTTTACCTGCTCCTGGACTATCTCACCTATTTTCACCTATTTTTCTTAGTCCTCCTGGGTTCTTATTTTCTTTACTTTCATTTCTTTTTAAAAATTTTTTAGGGCTTGGATTGTAGCTCAGCAGTAGAGCACTTGCCTCGCATGTGTGAGGCCCTGGGTTCGATCCTCAGCACTGCGTATAAATAAATAAAACAAAGGTCTATTGACAACTAAAAAAATATTTAAAAAAAAATTTAAAAACATTTTTTTAGTTACACACAATTTTTAGATGGATACTAATTTTTTAGATGGACACAATACCTTTATTTTATTTATTTATATGTGGTGCTGAGGATTAAACCGAGGGCCTCACACATGCTAGGCAAGCGCTCTACCACTGAGACACAGCCCCAGCCCCACTTTCCTTTTCAAAACTTTTTTTTTCCCACTTATCCAGAGAGTGTCTGGAGATGATATATTTTTAAATTTGTTCTAATTAGTTATATATGACAGTAGAATGCATTTTGACACATCATACATAAATGGTATATAACTTCTCATTATTCTGGTTGTACATGATGTAGAATCACACCAGTCATGTAGTCATATATGCACATATGTCAAAACCTTTTGTTAAGAAAGGATCTGAACTAGCCAGGCATGGTGGCGCATGCTCGGGAGGCTGAGACAGGAGCATTGTGAGTTCAAATTGGCCTCAGCAACGGCGAGGTGCTAAGCAACTCAGTGAGTCCCTGTCTCTACATAAAACACAAAATAGGGCTGGGGACGTGGCTCAGTGGTCGAGTGCCCCTGAGTTCAATCCCCAGTACCAAAAAAAAAAAGAAGATCTGAACTAACACTGAAGTATTAATGATTGCTGAAAATAGGATTGCTCTTAAGTTATTGTATTTTTTTTTTTTTTTTGGTACTGGGGATTGAACTCAGGGGCACTGGACCACTGAGCCACATCCCCAGCCCTATTTTGTGTTTTATGTAGAGACAAGGTCTCACTGAGTTGAGTTGCTTAGTGCCTTGCCATTGCTGAGGCTGGCTTTGAACTCGCGATTCTCCTGTCTCAGCCTCCCTAAGTGCTGGGATTACAGGCTTGAGCCACCGCGCCCGGCTAAGTTATCGTATTTTAATAGGGGATGAAGGTGTCAATCATAGGCTGCAGATTTCTAGCTTCTGGGAACTTAGGAAAGGTGAATTTTCCCAAGAACCTTCTGGATTGAACAAGCCTACTTCACTTACTGTTCCTGAGAAGGGCTTTGTTGATCTATTATTGACACACCGAGTTCAATACCCACCTTTGTATTCAATTGTTCTTTTGTTCTTTCTCTTCAAAAAACAGTTGAGGCCGAGTGTGGTGGTGCACACCTGTAATCCCAGCAGTTAGGGAGGCTGAAACAGGAGGATCACGAGTTCAAAGCCAGCCTCAGCAACAGCGAGGCGCTAAGCAACTCAGTGAGACCCTGTCTCTACATAAAACACAAAATTGGCTTGGGGATGTGGCTCAGTGGTCGAGTATCCCTGAATTCAATCGCTGGTACCAAAAAAATTTTTTTTGATTCTTCACACACATAAAAAATCTTGGGTGTCCTTCTTGGAACACCACATCTTGGTTATGGAGGAATATCAAGGCCAAGATTATAAAGAACCATCTTTAAAAGTACAAAGTGGATACAGAACACTCTGAAAGTGGACACTGCCAGTATTGTTGGAAGCCTATTACCCACTTGGAACACTGGTCCACTCAACATAATAAGTAACAGAACAGTGTAGGGCATAGAACACTGCATATCTTAAACAATAATTAACACCTACTACATGCTAGACATTGTCCTAAGTACTAGTAGTCCAACAGGGAACAACTGTCTATCCATGTGAAACTTATATTCTAGTAGGAGGGGATGGGCAAAGAACATGAAAATGTGTCAGGAAGTGATTAAGTGCTATACACCTGGGGGAAAGCAAGCAGCCAAAGGTGGCATGGAGGTGGGTTGACAAACAGAGGCAGTGGAGTTGCTGCTTGGCACAGGGCGGACAGGGAAGGGCTCCCTTATAAAGTGACATTCAAGCTGGGCACAGTGGTTCATGCCTATAATCCAAGCAAGTCAGGAGGCTGAGGTAGGAGAATGGTAGGACCCTCAGCAATCTGGTGGGATCCTGTCTCAAAAATAAAAAGGGCTGTGGATGTAGCTCAGTGACAGGGTGCCCCTGGGTCCAATCCTCAGTACAAATAACATTCAAGCAGGTGAATGAAGGAATAAGACGTGTGGACATCTGGGAAGATACTCAACACAGGTAAAAAGTGAGTGCAAGCCGGGCGCGGTGGCTCAAGCCTGTAATCCCAGCACTCAGGGAGGCTGAGGCAGGAGAATCGCGAGTTCAAAGCCAGCCTCAGCAATGGCGAGGTGCTAAGCAACTCAGTGAGACCCTGTCTCGACATAAAACACAAAATAGGGCTGCGGATGTGGCTCAGTGGTCGAGTGCCCCTGAGTTCAATCCCCAGTACCAAAAAAAAAAAAAGGGGGAGTGCAGACACTTAATCCTGTTTGTCCTGTTTGAGAAACAGCATGAAAGCACTTCTGGGATGAGTGAATTGAAAGGCGAATGGAGAGGAGTCTGTGGGACCAGATTATGTAGTAATTCTAAGAACCCTGACTTTTATCGACTGAAATAGGAAGCCACTGGAGAGGGTTTGTTGTTTTGTTTTGTTTTCTGGTGCTGAGCATCAAACCCAGAGCATGCTAAGCAATGCCGTACCACTGAGCTACATCTCAGCCTTTTCTGGAGGGTGTTGAGCAGAGAAGTGATATGATGTGGTTTGTGTACTAAAAAAAGATTCTTTTGGGCTAGGGTGTAGCTCGGTGGTACAGCATGTTTTGTTTGTTTGTGTGGTACCCAGGATTGAACTCGGGCACTCGACCACAGAGCCACATCCCCAGCCCTATTTGTGTTTTTTTTTCCTTTTCTTTCTTTTTTTTTTTTTTTTGGTATTGGAGATTGAACTCGGGGGCACTCGACCACTGAGCCCCATCCCCAGACCTATTTTGTGTTTTATGTAGATACAGGGTCTGAGTTGCTTAGTGCCTCGCTGTTTCTGAGGGTGGCTTTGAACTCACGATTCTCCTGTCTCAGCCTCCCTAAATGCTGGGATTACAGGCTTGCGCCACCCCGTCCGGCTCCTATTTGTGTTTTATTTAGAGACAGGGTCTCACTGAGTTGCTTAGCACCTCGCCTGTTGCTAAAGCTGGCTTTGAACTCATGATTCTCCTGTCTCAGCCTCCTAAGTGTTGGGATTACAGGCGTGCGCCACCAGCCTGGCTGAGCATGGGCTTTGCATGGGAGAGGCTCTTGGTTCAGTAAACAGCAACCCCTCCCCCGCAAAAAGTGTGTGTGTGTGTGTGTGTGTGTGTGTGTGTGTGTGTGTGTGTGTATATATATAAAAAGCCGGCCGCCACTGTGCCAGCCTGTAATCCCAGCTACATGGGAGGCTGAGGCAAGAGGATCACAAGTTCGATTTCAGCCTCTGCGATTTAGCGAGACACTGTCTCAAGATAAACAATAAAAAGGGCTGGAGATGTCGCTCGGTGGTAAAGCACCTGTGGGTTCAACCCCCAGTACTGAAACACCAAATAGTCCTTTTTGCTCCAGGTGAGTCTCTCTTCTATTCAGAGCTGATTAAACACCGCTCCCCTCATTACAATTAATTTGCACCCCTTGTCTTGAAACATCAATCATATCGCTTAACATTTGCTGGCATTGCATCGGTTGGTCAGAACTTCCTGTTCCTCGAGGAAGCCTCTGACATAACTGTCTTTTTTTTTTTTTTGGAGGGAGGATTGCATCTAGGAGTGCTTAACCATGGAGCTACCTCCTCAGCCCTTTCTATTTTTTAATTTTGAGAAAGTGTCTCACTAAATTGCCGAGGCTGTCGTTGAACTTGAGATCCTCCCGCCTCAGCCTCCCCCGTCGCCGGAGTACAGGCAGACGGGCGCCCGCGCGCCTGGCACACGTCAAGTCTTAGGAAATGAGCAACTCAGCACCGTTTCGCGCGGCGCCACGCCGGCGCAGGGAGACCTCAACCGCCGCGGCAGCCTCTTGGGTCATCGGTCAAGACCTGGACTTTGTACCGTGACAGGGAGGAAACTGCACCAAGCAGCTTCTCTAAAAGGACCTCCGCAATCGCCGTAGGTGAGAGCGGTGCGGCGGCGCCTCACGTGACCGCGGCGCGCTCTCTCAGTGGACAGAAGTGCCTGCTCACGTGACGCGCGCTAGCCAATGCCTGGCCTCTGCGAGCTTGGCTCCTGGTTGCTAGGCGACCCCGTCCCCGCCCATCCAGCGCGGCTGCGGAGGCTGCGCTGTGGACGCTGTGGGCTCACGTGCCGGGAAGTTTTCAGTGGCTGCGGCTTTCGCTCCCGTGGGAATCCCGGGAGGCAGCCTCCTTGGAGGCTTGAACCCAGGCTTCCCTCATCCGCGGTCAGGCGGGCTCTGGGTCCTGGAGGCTAAGCCGGCGGCCCCGGTGCTGCAGGGCGGCGCGGGCTAGCCGGTGTCCACCCTGGGCCAGCTGAACTCAGGAGAACCGGTCGGACTCCGCGTCCGGCGGGACATGGCATAGTGGTAGCGCCAGGCGTGGCTTCCTGCGGCTTCCTTGCGGTGCAGGCCAGGGCTCTGGGCTAGAGGAAGTGCGCAATGGGGACTACATAGAGCTTCTATTAAAAAACAACAAAAACCAAAAAACCTTGAACCCAGAGGTGTCGCTCAGTGGTAGAGTATTTGCTTAGCACGTACAAGCCCTGGGTTCCATCCCCAGCACCGCAAAAATAAAAATGAAAATAGAATTTAAAGCTTTATCAGATAAGGGCAAACCTGTATTTCTTTTCTTTTTTTTAAAATTTTCTTATTGTTTTTAGATAAACATTACAGTAGGGTGTATTTTGACATATTATTCACATGCATGGAGTATAAATTCCCACTCTTGTGGTTGTACATGATGTGGAGTTACTGGTTACACTAGTGACATATTCATATCTGAACACAGGAAAGTTATGGGATTCATTCCACTCTCTTTCCTGCTCCCATTCCCCTTCCCTTCCCTTCTTTCCCCTTTGTCTAATCCAATGAATTTCTATTCTCTGCCCCCCATATTGTGTGTTAGCATCCATATATCAGAACATTCAGCCTTTGTTTTGGGGGGGATTGGCTTATTTCACTTAGCATGATAGTCTTCAGTTCCATCCATTCACCAGCAAATGCCATAATTTCATTCCTCTTTATGACTGAGTAACATTCCATTGTGCATATATACACAATTTCTCTATCCATCTGTTGAAGGGCAACTAGGTTGATTCCATAGCTTAGCTATTGTGAATTGAGCTGCTATGAACATTGATGTGGTTGTGTCACTATAGTATGCTGATTTTAAGTCTTTTGGATATATGCTGAGGAATGTGATAACTGGGTTAATGGAAGCAAACCTACATTTCTGATTACAGAGACTGAGCAGTGAAGGCTAGCACACTTTTTGTTCTATGTACAAGAGAAGAAATTTCTCAAATGATATAGGAAAAATGAGATATCCAGGAACTCAACACAATGATTTATAGGCTTGATGGGGTTTCATTTATGTAAAAGTTTAGGAACACCATTATATTGAAATTATGAAATTGAATGTCCCAAGTAAGCTTTGACTCAGATAAAGAACTGTGGTATTCTTACAGTTTGTCGTGCTTGAGAGTCATTGAATTGCTTAGATCACTGGGGTTTTATTTTATTAAGTTTGGAAAGATTTGAGGTCTCCAGTTGCACATGCATGAGGCTACTTGATTTGACCCAGAATTCAACGATGCTTTCTTCTCCCTGGCCCCTCTTTCTGGTTTTTTTTTGTTGTTGTTGTTGTTTTTTTGTTTTTTTTTTTTTTGGTACTGGGGATTGAACTCAGGGGCGCTCAACCACTGAGCCATATTCCCAGCCCTATTTTGTGTTTTATGTAGAGACAAGGTCTCACTGAGTTGCTTAGCGCCTCACCGTTGCTGAAGCTGGCTTTGAACTCGTGATTCTCCTGTCTCAGCCTCCCTAAGTGCTGGGATTACAAGCGTGAGCCACCACGCCCGGCTCTTGGCCCCTTTCTTTTGTCACTCACTAACTCTCGGTAGCTTCTATTACTGTGTTTTTCAAGCTTATTAATTTTTTTTTCTGTGTCTGGTAGGGTCTCTCCTGGGGCCTCACACATGCTAGGCAAAAGCTCTATCTCTGAGCCACATCTCAATCTTACTAATTTTGTTTTGTTTTGTTCTGGTATTATTTTGTTTTATTTTATATTTTCCTTTGGTTGAACCCAGGGCCTTGCACAAGCTAAGTACAGAGTCTACTGATTCCCAGCCCAAACTTAAAATTTTTTTTGGCAGTGTTTAATCTACCTTTAATCCTATCCTGGCTTAGAAATTTTTTTATTCTTTTAAGGCTTTCTTTTAAGATTTGTTAGGCAGAGCCGGGCGCGATGGTGCAAGCCTGTAATCCCAGAACTTTGGGAGGCTGAGGCAGGAGAATCCTGAGTTCAAAGCCAGCCTCAGCAACCGCGAGGCGCTAAGCAACTCAATGAGACCCTGTCTCTACGTAAAACACAAAATAGGGCTGGGGATGTGGCTCAGTGGTCGAGTGTCCCTGAGTTCAATCTCCAGTACCGGAAAAAAAAAAAAATTTTTGTTAGGCAGAACCAAATTTTCTTGAGGAAGACCTTCATAAGTACTTTTCCCAATGCCCCATAAACTATGGGATTTTCCCAGTCCAGCTGGTAGTAATAGGTGTGATCTCCAGACATCCTTCTTTCTAATCCTGTTATATGGCCCTCCTCCTCCTTCTCCTCCTCCTCTTTTCGTGGTTCTTCTTCTATTTTGCAGTGCTGGGATTCACCCCAGGGCTTCACGCAGTGAGCTCTTGCTTTTCCACTGAGCTGCATCCCTAGCCCCACAATAGCTCTTTCCCAAAGCCTTAGGCAGCTTGCTTGCCTGCTTGCTTCCTTCCTCTTTCTTTTATTTCTCAAGTTCTTGCCGTGTCGCTCAGGCAGGCTTTGGACCCCAAGGTTCAAGTGATTCTCCTGCCTCAGACTCCTGAATAGCTGGGATTGCAGGTGCGAACCACCATGCCTGCCCAGGTGGTTTTCTTACACACAGGTGCCGAGCAGTGGTCTACTGAATTCTACAAGTGTGCCCTTTACTGGCCTCTGGGGTTCTCTCCTGGCCCCCTCCTCTCTGATGCTCTAGCTGCCTCCGTCTCCTTGAACTCTCAGCTCTGCTCAGCTCTGGGATTCCACTCAGCTCTTCGGATTTCCTTCTCTGCAGGGTAGCCTGGAAACTCTTAAGGCCGTGAACTGGGACAATAATAGCACTCATCTTATTTTTCAAACATTACTTTCTTTTGTGGCTCAATGTCCAGTGAGTCTTAAAAATTTTTTTACTTTCCTTACATTTATTGGGCCATTCGTTGTTTTTCTAGGCAGCCAAGTAAATAGAGCCTCTGTTTCTTTGTCTCTGTTTCTGGAAGTAGACGTCCAAATATCTTGCTCATCTGAAACACTTTGACGACCCCAAATCATTGCATATTGAAATTTCTTTTTTGTTTAGTGCATTTTTCACTTTATTTTATTTTATTGTGGTACTGGGGATGGAACCCAGTGCCTCACACATGCTAGACTAGCGTTCTACCGCTAAGCTACATAGCCTGTTTTTATTTTGTGTTGAGACAGGATCTTGTTATGTCACCCAGGCTGGCCTCTAACTTGAGATTCTCCTGCCTCAGCCTCCTAAATAGCTGGGATTATAGGTGTGCACCACTGCACCAGGCTGAAATTCTTTTTAAATTAGATTGTATGCTGTTGAATTTATAACCAGTTACTTCCAGGGGAAGAAAGTTTTTATCCTGCTTTCTACCCCTGGCAGACTTAACCAATGCCTGGCACTTGGCTCATGCCCAGTGAGAGCTGGAGTAGATGGATAAACTATTTTGAGCAAACAGCTGTTGATGAGCTTATGGTGTTTTCTTCCAACATTTGCTGATGGGCTTTTGCAATTTTCTTCTTGCCTGCCAGCAGAAAAATGGAAGCCAGGCAAAATGGAAATTTCTGAGACTTGTTATTCGTGATTGTAATTATCCACAAAAATGGACCCTTTAAGGGCTAGGGCTGTAGATCAGTGACTCATCAGAGCATTTGCCTACCATGTACAAAGCCCTGGACCCGACCCCAGCACCAAATAAACAAACAAACAACAACAACAACAACAAAAAAAACCCAACCCAACCAAAAACTGCTTCATTTTAGCCTGGTGCTGTGGCAGCTACTCAGGAGGCTGAGGCAGGAAGATCACTTGAGCCCAGAAGTTCAAGGCCAGCCTGGCAACACAGCAAGACAGGCTTACGAAAAGAGCTCCAAAACAATTCTGATGGTAGCTCTGGGAATAGCGTTAACACAGAGGACCCTTTTGTACCCTTCTTCTTTATTCAGTAAGTGATGAGACTCATTTTCTACCAGTCACTCTGGCCTAAACCAAACAGATGAGATCACCCCAGCTTGTCCTGGTACAATGACATTATTATTATTATTATTATTTTTGGTACCAGGGATTGAACTCAGGGGCACTCGACCACTGAGCCACACCCCCAGCCCTATTTTGTGTTTTATGTAGAGACAGGGTCTCACTGAGTTGCTTAGCGCCTCGCTGTTGCTGAGGCTGGCTTTGAACTTGCAATCCTCCTGCCTCGCCTCCCTAAGTACTGGGATTACAGGCTTGAGCCACTGTGCCCAGCTTCAAATATAAATATTTTATAGGGTAATCAGAAGTACAAATGAAAGTATGTCAAGTGTCGAATTCAGGAAGAAATTGAGATGTAAAAGCAAGTCATGAAAGAGAACAAATATTTTATGGTATCATTGATTTTATTACACCACAGGTCACATTGTGTCATCCATGCTTTATTTGTGTAAGGTCTCTGTTTATACATCAAGCATTCTTATCTTCCAAGCATATATAATGATGTTTTTCTGGTTTTAATGACTTAACACACATTGGCTTACAGATGCATTTTGTCAAAAACAGTTTCCCATGTGTCCCTAAGCTTTGTGCTACTTTAGAACCTCAGCTTTAAGTTACAGTCCCTTTAGTCATCAATTATTGAGTATTCAGTCTTACTAATAACTTGAGTCAGACCTATTTAGGTAGAGTATATAGTTTAAAATGAATAATCATCCCTTGCGTTTGTCTACTGCCTTTCTCTCTAAGGATCCGGTTGATGGTGATGGCATACTTGGCAGATAGGAAGGATAGGAGGCAGTGCTCACAGTGCAGAGAAGAGGAGCTGCTCAGAAGTAGCTAATTTAGAGCCAGGCGCGGCGGCGCACGCCTGTAATCCCAGCACTTAGGGAGGCTGAGACAGGAGGATCGCGAGTTCAAAGCCAGCCTCAGCAACGGCGAGGCGCTAAGCAACTCAGTGAGACCCTGTTTCTACATAAAACACAAAATAGGGCTGGGGATGTGGCTCAGTGGTTGAGTGCCCCTGAGTTCAATCTCCAGTACCAAAAAAAAAAAAAAAGAAGCAGCTAACTTAGCTGAGAGTGGTGGTGCATGCCTGTAATCCCCGCCACTTGGAAGGCTGAGGCAGGAGGATCCCAAGTTTGAGGCCAGCCTAAGCAATTTATTGAGACTGTGTCTCAATAAGCTCTGTAGTAGAGCACACCTGGGGCCAATCCCTAATACCAAGAGAGGGGGCACGTAGAAGTAGCAACTGAGGTCCTCACAGCTGCCGAGCACCATCTAAAGCAAACGCATCTGAGACTGTCTGGAGCTTGGAAAAAATCTCCATGTTTTCTTCAAGAGTAGGGCACATTGGGGCTGGGGTTATGGTGCAGTGGTAGCGTGCTCGCCTAGCACGCGGGAGGCACTGGTTTCGATCCTCAGCACCACATAAAAATAAAATAAAGATATTCTGTCCACCTATAACTAAAAAATAAATATTAAAAAAAAAAAGAGTAGGGCGCAGCGATGCCCACCTGTAATCCCAGGGGCTTGGGAGGCTTAGGCAGGAGGATGACAAGTTTGAGGCCGGCCTGGGCAACTTAGAGAGATCTTGTCACAAAATAAAAAAAAAATAAAAAGGTCTGAGGATGTGGATCAGTGGTTAAACGCTCCTGGGTTCAGTCCCGGTACCAAAACAAAATGTTAAGAAAAGAAGGGTAAGCTGGGCGCGGTGGCACAAGCCTATAATTCTAGCACTTAGGGAGGCTGAGACAAGAGAATCACGAGTTCAAAGCCAGCTTCAGCAATGGCAAGGTGCTAAGCAACTCAGTGAGACCCTGTCTCTACATTAAACCACAAAATAGGGCTGGGGATGTGGCTCAGTGGTCGAGTGTCCCTGAGTTCAATCTCCAGTACCAAAAAATAAAAATAAAAAAGAAAAGAAAAGAAGAATAAGCCTAACTCCAGCACAATAAATAAGAAATAAAATAAAGTAATTGAAATAAAATATTAAAAAAGAAAACTTTAAGTGGTGCAAAGATTACATTAAGATAGCCTACTATGGCCAGACACCAGGGCACATGCCTATAATCCCAGTGGCTTGGGAGGCTGAGGCAGGAGGATCATGAGTTCAAAGCCAGCCTCTGCAAAAAAGTGAGGCGCTAAGCAACTCAGTGAGACCCTGTCTCTAAATAAAATACAAAACAGGGCTAGGGATGTAGCTCTGGTCGTGTGCCCCTGAGTTCAGTCCCTGGTACTTCACCCCCCCAAAAAGATAGTTTATTATGTAATAAAACTATTGAGGTCTCAGGATGAAGTCAGATGACTCAGTTTTTTTTTCTGGATGGTTTCAGAGGCATCCAGCCTTTAGAAACTCCCCTAAAGTTACCTTGTTAACATAATTGCAGGTGTTAGTTGGAGACAGACGTAAATTGTGTCATAATTGTAATATAAACTGTCAAATGACAGAGAGAGAACTCTGTTCACAGTGTGAGTTCTGCTCCTCCTTTTTGTTAAGTGATCAAGCAGAGGTTTTCTGGGCCCTCTTCTGGCTTGACTCTGAAATCGCATAACAGAGATGCTTTCTCCCTTTCAGGGATGGGTCTTTTCTTTAGATATATCCACGTTCTTCTCTCTCTTTCTCTTGCCCTAGGAGGCTCATTTTATTTTATTTTATTTTTTTTTTTCATACTAGGGATAGAACCCAGAGGTGCTTAACACTGAGCCACACCCCCAGCCCCTTTTTATATTTTATTTTGAACAAGGTCTTGCTAAATATCTGAATCTGGCCTCTAACCTGGATCCTCCTGCCTCAGCCTCCTGTGTTGCTGGGTTTACAGGCACGCGCCTGTAAATGAATGGCAGGAGGCTCATTTTAGAGTAGACTAGAGGGATAGAGAGGGCCAGTTACTTAGTATCTGGAGAAAAGTGGTGAGATTAATCAGGTTATTAATGCTCATGGGACAAGCATGAACAGAGACTGAATAACCAATTACATGTTTAAATAATACACACTTTTTTTTTTAATTGAACTCAGGGGCACTCAACCACCTAGCCACATCCCCAGCCCTATTTTGTATTTTATTTCAGGGTCTCACTGAGTTGCTTAATGCCTCACCATTGCTGAGACTGGCTTTGAACTCACAGTCTTCCTGCCCCAGCCTCCAGAGCAGCCAGGATTACAGGCGTGCGCCACTACACCCGGCTCACACGACACTATATTAAAAATGGTATCGTTGGAGGTCAGTCTATATGAGTGTGTGAACTATGCCATGAGATGATGTTGAGTGTATACACTTACGGGCAAAAAAACCGGATTTGAATCCCGGGCCTCATGAATGCTAGGTAAGCATTCTACCACTGACCTGTATCTCCAGCCCTTCTTTAAAATTTTTATT
>PVHX01032662.1:0-13726 GCA_004024805.1 Geosciurus inauris
ACATGGTCAAGAACACAATTTAAGCCGGGCGCGGTGGCTCACGCTTGTAATCCCAGCACTTAGGGAGGCTGAGACAGGAGAATCGCGAGTTCAAAGCCAGCCTCAGCAATGGCGAGGCACTAAGCAACTCAGTGAGACCCTGTCTCTACATAAAAAACACAAAATAGGGCTGGGGATGTGGCTCAGGGGTCGAAGTGCCTCTGAGTTCAATCCCCGGTACCAAAAAAAAAAAAAGAACACAATTTAGCTGAGCCTGGTGGCACAGGCCTATAATGCCTGTAATCCCAGAGGCTCTGGAGGCTGAGACAGGAGGATCCCCAGTTCAAAGCCAGCCTCAATGATGGCGAGGCGCTAAGCAACTGAGTGAGACCCTGTCTCTACATAAAACACAGAACAAGGCTGGGGATGTGGCTTAGTGGTTGAGTACCCAGATTGCTTCAGTTTTGCTTTTTTGCCTTACACAAAAGTGCTCTATCACTGAGCTACAGCCACAGCCTTTTTATTTGGAGACAGGGTCTAAATTGTCCAGGCTGGCCTTGAATCCTACCTCCGCCTTCTGATTAGCTGGGATTGCAGGCAGTGCATCACTGCTACCAGCAAGGACTTTCTTTCTTTTTTTTTTTTTTGGTACTGGGGATTGAACTCAGGGGCACTCGACCACTGAGCCACATGCCCAGCCCTATTTTGTGTTTTATGTAGAGACAAGGTCTCACTGAGTTGCTTAGTGCCTCACCGTTGCTGAGGCTGGCTTTGAACTCGTGATCCTCCTGCCTCAGCCTCCCAAAGTGCTGAGATTACAGGTGTGCATCACCATGCCTGGCTTCTTTTTTGTTTTTTGTTTTTTAAAGATTTTCTTTTCTAACCTTCTTTATCCTATAGGCGGTACGACAAGTAAAAGAAATTTCAGGCTGGGCACTGACACCAAAAAAAAGAAAAAAGAAATTTCAGTCTGTTTTGTACTTAATAGCTGTAGTTGAGAGCTTATGAAGAGGAAAGATTACAATGATGTCAATGATACTATAAAACCATTTGGGATCATCTGTATATTTTATTGTATTTTTATTTTTTACTATTTATTTTTGTGGTGCCGGGGATGGAAATGAAGTTCTTTTTTTTTTTTTTCCCTCTTTTTATATATTATTTAGAGACAGGTTTCACCGCTTAGGGCCTCAACAAATTGTTGAGGCTGGCTTTGAACTTGTGATCCTCCTGCCTCAGCCTCCTGAGCCTCTGAAATTACAGGCATGTGCCAGTGTGCCCAGCTGGAACCCAGGTTGGTGTGAAGCTGGGATTGAACTCAGGGGCACCTGACCACTGAGCCACATCCCCAGCCCTATTTTGTGTTTTATGTAGAGACAAAGTCTCACTGAGTTGTTTAGCACTTTGCTATTGCTGAGGCTGGCTTTGAACTCAGGATTCTCCTGTCACAGCCTCCCAAAGTGCAGGGATTATAGGCATGCCCCACTGGGCCTGGCTGGAACCCAGGTTCTTGTGCATGCTAGGCAAACACTCTACCACTGATCTATATCTCTGCCCCCCCCCCCTTTTTGGTAATGCAGATTGAACTCGGGGGTACTGGACCACTGAGCCACATCCCAGCCCTATTTTGTGTTTTCTTTAGAGACAGGTTCTCACTGAGTTGCTTAGTGCCTAGCCATTGCTGAGGCTTGAACTCTCAATTCTCCTGTCTCAGCCTTCCAAAATGCTGGGATTACAGGCGTGTACCACTGTGCCTGGCTTACTTTTTGCTCTTTTGACAAAGGCAGGGTCTTGTTATATTATACAGACTAATTTTTTTTTTTTTGTATCTGGGATTGAACTCAGAGGTACTCGACCACTGAGCCATATCCCAGCCCTATTTTGTGTTTAGGTAAAGACAGGGTCTCACTGAGTTGCTTAGCACCTCCCTGTTGCTGAGGCTGGCTTTGAATGTCCTGATTCTCCTGTCTCAGCCTCCCAAAGTGCTGGATTACAGTTGTGCACCACCATGCCTGGCTTTTATTTTTATTTTTTTGTAGTTGTAGATGGATAGAATGCCTTTGCTTGTTTATTTTTATGTGGTGCTAAGGATCGAACCCAGTGCCTCACACCTGCTGGGCAAGTGCTCTGTCACAGAACTACAGCCCTAGCCCTGTTCTTTCTTTTTTTCCTTTCTTTCTTGATTGCAGTTCTGGGAATTGAATCCAAGAGAGTTGTATCCCCAGCCCTTCTTTATTTTTGAGATAGTCTTGGTAAATTGTTCAGGCTGACCTAGAATTTGTGATTCTCCTCCTTCAGCCTCCTGAGTTGCTGGAAGTACAGGTGTGTGTGACCACACCAGCTTCTTTTAATTTTGGTTTAAAGAAAATTTGTTCAGGTTTTTACAGAGGAATTGGGCAAGATAGATCATGTAATTCATATGCTCTCATGGCCTATCAATAAGCTAGTCTGTCTAGGATAACTCTCACTGGCTTGATGCTGAATTCTGTTTTTCTGAAGGAGTGAAGGGAAAGGATTGTAAAAATGATGATGGCTATGGAATTTTTCAGCCTAAATCTAGTCCTTTTTCTTAGTACCTGGAATAAAATCGAAACTATAGTTCCTGTTTCACTCAGAGAGTAGCACTGAATCATAGAAAAATATAGGCTTTAATAATAAATATAGATAAATCATAATGTAAAGTGTCTAAACTATTTTCTCATCTGTACAAGGGGATGACGCCCACCCCTCCCCCATTTGTTATTGTTTGCAATGAGGATTGAACCCAAGGCTTTGTACATGCTAGGCAAGTAAGTGCTCTACCACTTAGCTGCATTCCTAGTCTCAACAATTTCCTAAATCTGTAGAAAGAATTAAGTTAGACAACATATATATTAAGTTAGACAATATGTTCCATAGATTTGGCTCCTCTGCCCTCCCACCCCCTAGAAAGTTTAGGTGTGGTCTATTGCTGAATACACCAAGAGCTGTTAGAATCTTCAAAGCTTGGTTTACAAAGATGAGTAATACAGTTTCTTATTTGCAGGAAGTTTCTTTCTTTCTTTTTTTTGGTACAGGGGGATTGAGCTCGGGGGTACTCAACCACTGAGCCACATCCCCAGCCCTATTTTGTGTTTTATGTAGAGACAGGGTCTCACTGAGTTGCTTAGAGGCTCACCATTGCTGAGACTGGCTTTGAACTCGGGATTCTCCTGTCTCAGCTTCCCAAAGTGCTGGGATTACAAGCGTGTGCCACCACACCCTGCTCTTTTCCTGTTTCTTCCCTAGTTTTTCTTAAACTTGTTTAAGGACTAATCACTTGAGCTACTTGAAAATGTATATTCTCAAGCCCCACCCTAGAGCTTCTGATTTATTAGTGCTGGAGTGAGATTCTAAGAAACCGATCCCCCCTCACGCCGTAATGGGAATTGAACCCAGAGGAGCTTTAACATTGAGCTAAGTCCCCAGCGACAACCCCCCACTTTTATTTTTTGTGGTGCTGAGGATTGAACCCTGGGCCTTGTACATGCAAGGCAAGCACTCCACCAACTGAGCTATATTCCCAACTCCACCCCCCTTTTTTTTCATCCCCATCCTTTTTCATTTTGTATATTGAAACAGGGTTTCGCTGAATTTTTGAGGCTGGACTAGAACTTGTGATCTTCCTGCCTCTGGCTCCCCAGAAGCTGGGATTACAGGCGTGCCACCATGCCTGGCTTTTTTTTTTTTTTTTTAATTTTTTTAGTTGTTGATGGATCTTAATTTTATTCAGTTATTATTTATATGTATGCTAGGCAAGCGCTCTACCACTGAGCTACAGCCCCAGCCCCTGGCTGTTTTTATCTTAATTTTGAGATGGTCTTAGGTCCTACTAAATTGCCCAGCTAGTGCTGAAATTTGGGATCCTCCACCCTTGAGTTCCGAAGTGGCTGGGATTGCTGGTGTGCACCACTGTGCCAGCTTCACTTCATCTTTTCTAGGCCCTGCCCAAAGAGGCAGAGGCCTTTCCTACCTTCAAAGAGTTATAAAAAGTTTTAGAAGAATCCAGATTTTAAAACAGGAGAACATATAATTAAGCGAACTGTAGGTAATTAAGGGACAACATACGTGATACAAGTGATAATGGGAATGACACTCTCACTTGACAAGACATCAAGGCTGCCACCACTAAAACAAGCATAAAAGAGGCAAGATGGAAGCCAGAGATTCAGGTGCCTCGGGCAAAGTCTCCTTTAACCTCTGTGATTACAAAAAGCAGGAACTCGGGTTACGTTGCTTCAAGCTTAGGCGGTATTTGCAACTGGGGGTGGGGGGAGGAAGTGGCTCAAATCTTGACTCCAGGAGGTTCTCCAATGCAGTGTAGCCTCAAACGCAAGCTCTTGAAAAGTTAACTTAGCCGTAAGTTTAGTGTTTGGCGCCTGTGTCTGGGAGAGCTTAATAAAATGACGTTAGTTGGAGTCTCATAATAACCTTGCATATTAGTCAGTTCAGTATTAACTCAGTTTGTGAGCGCTGTCACATCTGATCCCGCCCGCAATCGCAGGGCTTACACCCACATTGAGAGGCATCTGCGAGCCTCTTCTGCCTACCGGAGGAGGGGGTAAGACTCGCGAGATACTTTATGAGAGTGGTTAAATGAATACTTAAACGAGACCGAGCGGTGAGGCAGCACTGCGCGCGCCGAAGGTCTTGGCTCTGACACCGGTTGAGCTGCAGAGCCTTGGTGAAAGGTAATCACATAATGACTGTAAAGACGTCCCTTGAGGAGAGACAATATGGCGACGGACTCCTCTTGGCACAGCCCTGTTCCCTCCCTCACGATGGGCGTCTCTAGTAACGCCCATTAGGCCATTTGGAGGCGGTACCAAGCTTACTTTGCTCCTTCATTGGGTTGAATAACTGAGGAAGAAGCCAATTCTCCTCTGCTCTTTCCAAGTTCCTACCCTTAGAGTGGAATCGGCTTTTAATTGGTTTTTAGTTTATGTCAGTATGCGTCGTATTCCGTCTCTTTTCAGTGTTAATCCAATCATAACGTTCCTGACTGCCCGCCTGATTTCTGATTGGATTAGATCAGCTTCATCCTGTGCTATTGCTGCCTACTTCTTACTCGCCTCCCAACCAGGACTTTGCCCAAGCATGTCTAAGACTCTGGTTGGTCGTTATTCTGTCATTTCTATCAAAGGTCTCCCTATCCCATCTCTCAGGGAGCCCGCCTGGTGATTAACTGGTTTCTTTCCAAGCCTATCATCTCTAGCTCCCACCCATCCTCACTTCCTGCCTCTTTCATTGGTTTTTAAAATTGAGGGGGCGGTCCTTTTGGGCGGACACCAGGCACGCAACTTTGTCTTACACGCCTTAGAGAAGGAACGGGTCTTACCATTGGGTAATCTGCCCGCCTTTCCTCTGCAAGTCCCTCCCTTCTCCCTCCCTCATTGGGCGGGGCAGTACCGAAGGGGCGGGGCCAAGGCCGGGCTTGTGGCGCGCTGCTCCCTCCTCTTTACCCCCCCCTCCCTGTCCGGTCCAGGTTCGCTTGCCTCGTCAGCGTCCGCGTTTTTCCTGGCCCCCCCCGACCCCCCCGGACAGGACCCCCTTGAGCTCGCCCCTCAGCTGCCACCATGAGCGGTAAGGATGAGTCCACTCCAAGCTTAGGGGTGGAAGGGTAGTGAGGGGGCGCGCGCGAGGGCCGACCGGGCGGTCCCCGCCGTGAGGGGGGGCGGGCGGGAGGCGGCGGCGGCGGCCTTGGTCCCGCCCGGGGCGGAGGGAAGGGAGGGAGAAGGGGCTGTGGCGGGGCCTCCGAAGAGGAGGGGGATGGGCCGCCCGCCCCGGGGGAGGGGGCAGCGTGGCCTCGCCCGCCCCCTGCCCGCCCCGGCCACGGGGGACGGGCTTTACCCCCCACTACTGGGCCGCTCGCCTGAGGCTCCTCCCGCCAGGGGCTGGCGCCGCGGGGGCGGCCCGAGCAGTGCAGGCCCCGCCCGAGCCAACCGCCTCCCTGGTCCGCCCTCTGGTCGCTGCCTGCCCCCAAGGCCCTCCCCCCACAACCCGGTAAGTTTCCCCTCCCCCCTCGCGGTCCCGCCCTTTCCACGCCCCTCACCCCGAAACCGCCCTTTTTTTCTAGGGCCCGCCCTCTAGCCCTGAAACCTCCTGATTTCTAACTCCTAGACCCCCTTAGCCCATTGCTAGTATTTACAAATGTTTCCCCACTCACACTTTTTGCCTTTTCTTTCACACTTTTCCTTTTTTTCCGCTTACTTTTTGTACTTGTATTTTTCTTTCTCTATCTCTTTTAACTCTAATTTTAGCAAGCTTTCCATCCACTCACATGTTGATTTTTGCCTTACCTATCCTTCCTTTTTCTCCAGGATACTTTTTATTATTTTGAAACTCTTTCAACATTGTTTACCACTCCTGACATTTCCTCTCCCCAGAACACTTTATGAGTGTTTTCTGAGTTTACTTTTGTGCATGGGGAAATTGAGACTTGCTTTTGGCATCACTGAGCCTAGTTCATGTCGTGTAGGCTCTAGGATTCTCCTTGTCCAGATACAGTTTCTTTGCACTGGTGACTTTCATCTTCCTGTTAGTCATTATTGATTTCATCATAGTTTAATAGCCTTTACCCTTCTTCACTTTATTTCCCCTCCTCACTTTAAGTTGTTTATCTTTTATTTTTAGACCAAGATCACTCCATGGATGAAATGACAGCAGTGGTGAAGATTGAAAAAGGAGTTGGTGGCAATAATGGGGGCAATGGAAATGGTGGTGGTGCCTTTTCTCAGACTCGCAGCAGCAGCACAGGCAGCAGCAGCAGCAGTGGAGGAGGAGGAGGAGGGCAGGTGAGTGATCCTCAGAGTGGGGAAGGTGTTGAGAGCATATAAATATACTTAGAAATTGTTTGAATCTTCACAGAAAACATTTTAGGAAAAAATAATTTTATAGAAAGAGAAATAAGCACAGGGAGGCAAGTGAGATGGAGATTCCCTAAGGATGAGAGTTTTAGCAATACCTATAGGTCAGAGTTTTTTGGATTTTTTTTTTCCTTTTATTTTTTTGCATTGCTGGGATTTAACCCAGGGTCTCAGACATGCTGGGCATGCACTTTACCACTGAACTATACCCCGCTCCCCATATACAGGCCAGGTTTTTTTTTTTTTTTGGTACTGGGGATTGAACTCAGGGGTACTCGACCACTGAGCCACATCCCCAGCCCTATTTTGTGTTTTATGTAGAGACAGGGTCTCACTGAGTTGCTTAGAGGCTCACCATTGCTGAGGCTGGCTTTGAACTCGCAGTTCTCCTGTCTCAGCCTCCCTAAGTGCTGGGATTACAGGCTTGAGCCACCACACCCCGGCTCAGGCCAGGTTTTTGTTTCTGTTTTTTTTTTTTTTTCTTCTCTTTGCACTTCATTGTTTGTTTTTTGTATATTGCCCCCTAGGCTAGCAGCTAGGTGTCACTAACTCCTTTCCTCTCCTCTATTTTCTGGCCAGGAATCCCAGCCATCCCCTTTGGCTCTGCTGGCAGCAACCTGCAGCAGAATTGAGTCACCCAATGAGAACAGCAACAACTCCCAGGGTCCAAGCCAGTCAGGGGGCACAGGTGAGCTTGACCTCACAGCCGCACAACTTTCACAGGGTGCCAATGGCTGGCAGATCATCTCTTCCTCCTCTGGGGCTACTCCTACCTCAAAGGAACAGAGTGGCAACAATACCAATGGCAGCAGTGGCAGTGAGTCTTCAAAGAATCGCACAGTGTCTGGTGGGCAGTATGTTGTGGCTGCCACCTCCAACTTACAGAACCAGCAAGTTCTGACAGGACTACCTGGAGTGATGCCTAACATTCAATATCAAGTAATCCCACAGTTCCAAACCGTTGATGGGCAGCAGCTGCAATTTGCTGCCACGGGGGCACAAGTGCAGCAGGATGGTTCTGGTCAGATACAGATCATACCAGGTGCAAACCAGCAGATCATCACAAATCGAGGAAGTGGAGGCAACATCATTGCTGCTATGCCAAATCTACTCCAGCAGGCTGTACCCCTCCAAGGCTTGGCTAATAATGTGCTCTCAGGACAGACTCAATATGTGACCAATGTACCAGTGGCCTTGAATGGGAATATCACCTTGCTACCTGTCAATAGTGTTTCTGCAGCTACCTTGACTCCCAGCTCTCAGGCAGTCACGATTAGCAGTTCTGGGTCCCAGGAGAGTGGCTCACAGCCTGTCACCTCAGGGACTGCCATCAGTTCTGCCAGCTTGGTGTCATCACAAGCCAGTTCCAGTTCCTTTTTCACCAATGCCAATAGCTACTCAACAACTACTACCACCAGCAACATGGGAATTATGAACTTTACCACCAGCGGATCATCAGGGACCATTTCTCAAGGCCAGACACCCCAGAGGGTTAGTGGGCTACAGGGATCTGATGCCTTGAACATCCAGCAGAACCAGACATCTGGAGGCTCACTGCAAGCAAGTCAGCAAAAAGAGGGAGAACAAAACCAGCAGACACAGCAACAACAAATTCTTATTCAGCCTCAGCTAGTTCAAGGGGGACAGGCTCTTCAGGCCCTCCAAGCAGCACCATTGTCAGGGCAGACCTTTACCACTCAAGCTATCTCCCAGGAAACCCTCCAGAACCTCCAGCTTCAGGCTGTTCCAAACTCTGGTCCCATCATCATCCGGACACCAACAGTGGGGCCCAATGGACAGGTCAGTTGGCAAACTCTTCAGCTGCAGAACCTCCAAGTTCAGAACCCACAGGCCCAGACAATCACTTTGGCCCCAATGCAGGGTGTTTCCTTGGGGCAGACCAGCAGCAGCAACACCACCCTTACACCCATTGCTTCAGCTGCCTCCATCCCTGCCGGCACTGTCACTGTGAATGCTGCTCAGCTCTCCTCCATGCCAGGCCTCCAGACCATTAACCTCAGTGCGCTGGGTACTTCAGGAATTCAGGTGCACCAACTTCCAGGCCTGCCGTTGGCTATAGCAAATGCCCCAGGTAAGGCTTTCAGTCTTTTGCATTCATTCATCTATTTATTTTTGTGTCACTTGGAATTGAACCCAGGGACGCTCTACCAGAGCTGCATCCCCAGCCCTTCTTTTTTTTTTTTTATTGTTGGTACTGGGGATTAAACCTAGAGTGGTTTACCCACTGGGCTCCATCCTTTTTATTTTTTATTTTTTATTTTGAAACAGAGTCAGGGTAACATTATTGAGAGTCTTGGATAGGCTTAAGGTATGCACTGATGCACCCAGCTAGAGATCATTGCAGGGGCAATAGGTGATGGTGGCCTTGAAAAACCACTCTACCTTATTTACTTTTGCAGTGCTGGAGTTGAATATAGAGCCTTGTGCAGGCTAGGCAAGTACTCTATCACTGAGCTACACTTCCAACTCTCCTTTTTATTTTTCATTTTGAGACAGTCTCACCAAGTTGCCCATGCTGACTTTGATCTTGTGATTCTCCTGCCTCAAGCTCCTGAGTAGCTGGGATTGTAGGCATATATCACTATGCCTGGTAATCTTTTGCTTTTATTAGGAAGTAACTCTAGACTTAATTGAAACTAATGAAGGGAATAGAATCCTGGTGTATTTGTAATCCCAGCAGTTTGGGAGGCTGAGGCAGGAGGATTGCCAGTTTAAAGTCAGCCTTGGTAATTTAGTGAGGCCCTGAGCAAGTTAGCAAGACTTTACCTTAAAATGGAAAAATAAATAAAAAGGTTGGGGATGTTGCTTAGTGGTTAAACACCCCTGGGTTCAGTCTCTGGTACCAAAAAGGGGGTGGGGAATAGAACCTATTGGGGTGACACTTTCTCAAGGACTAATCATTAGGAAAGTACAATGACTCGGCCCTGTGGTATACACCTGTAATCTCAGCCACTTGGGGAGACTGAGTCAGGAGGATCAGAATTTAGAGGCCAGCCTCAGCAACTTAGTGAGGCCCTATGCAATTTAGTGAGACCCTATCTCAAAATAAAAAATAAAAAGGGCTGGGGCCGGGCACGGTGGTGAATGCCTGTAATCCCAGCAGTTTGGGAGGCTGAGGCAGGAGATTTGCAAGTTCAAAGCCAGCCTTAGCAAAAGTGAGATGCTAAGCAACTCAGATCCTGTGTCTAAAAAAATTCAAAATGGGGCTGAAGATGTGGCTCAGTGGTGAGTGTACCTGAGTTCAATCCCTAATATCAAAAAAAAAGGCTGTTGAGCACCTCTGGGTTCAGTTGCTGATACCAAAACAACATCAACGAGAACTGTCTTTGCTCACACCAATTTTATATATACGTGTGTGTATGTGTGTGTGTGTGTATATTTTTAAATTTACTTTTATTTATTTATTTATTTTTTGGTACTGGAGATTGAACTCAGGGGCACTCAACCACTGAGCCACATCCCCAGCCCTATTTTGTGTTTTATGTAGAGACAGGGTCTCACTGAGTTACTTAGTGCCTCACTGTTGCTGAGGCTGGCTTTGAACTCACGATTCTACTATCTCAGCCTCCCTAAGTGCTCGGATTACAGGCTTGCGCCACCGCGCCTGGCTTACTTTTATTTTTTAATTTTTTGGTACCCGGCATTGAACTCGGGGTACTCAACCACTGAGCCACATCCCCAGCCCTGTTTTGTGTTTTATGTAGAGACAGGGTCTCACTGAGTTGCTTTGCTATTGCTGAGGCTGGCTTTGAACTTGTGATTCTCCTGTCTCAGCCTCCCAAAGTTCTGGGATTACAGGTGTGTGCTACTATGCCCAGCTTATATTTTTAATAAGCTTCTTAGATGAATCTGATAACTTTAGACTGCTTTGAAAGTACCATGTATGTTTGGAGAGGGAGGAGAAAGAAAAGGAATGAGGTCAGAAATGGAGTAGGGAAGCAAGGTTGAGAGGGGTTAGGAATAAGAGCATTGAAGAAAAGGGATACATTTTGGAATGTATATTGAATCAGTTGACTACAATATTCAGTCTTTCTCATTTTATCTTTTGGTACTGGGGATTGAACCCAGGGCTACATACCCAGCCCTTTTCATTTTTTGTTTTGAGACAGGGTCTCGCTAAGTTGCTTAGGGTCTTGCTAAATTGCTGTGGCTGGCCTTGAATTTGTAATTCTTCTACTTCAATCTCCCAGAGTCACTAGGATTACAGGTGTGCGTCACTGCACCTGGCTAATATTCAGTCTTTCATTTTGAACTGTTGCACTATTGGTTGGTTTGAAATTAAAAACTAACACACAAAATAAGATGAAAGTCTATTGACAATTTATCCTTTTTTTTTTTGTGGTGCCAGGGTTCAATCCAGGGCCTCACGCATACCAGGCAAGTACTCTACCACCGAGCCACATTCCCAGCCTCTTTTTTTTTTTTTTTGTCCTGGTGTTTGAACCCAGGGCCACTTAGCCACAGAACACATCTCCAGCCCTTTTATTTTTATTTTATTTTTTTTTAATTTTTTGGTACTGGGGATTGAACTCAGGGGCACTCGACCCCTGAGCCACATCCCCAGCCCTATTTTGTGTTTTATGTAGAGACAAGGTCTCACTGAGTTGCTTGCTTAGCGCCTCGCCATTGCTGAGGCTGGCTTTGAACTCGCGATTCTCCTGTCTCAGCCTCCCTAAGTGCTGGGATTACAGGCTTGAGCCACTGCGCCCAGCTCCTTTTATTTTTATTTTTGAGACAAGGTTTTGCTAAGTTGCTTAGGGCCTGACTAAATTGCTGAGGCTGCCCTTGAACTTGCAATCCTCCTGCCTGAGTTTCCTGAGTCACTGGGATTATAGGTATGCACCATGCACCCCCCACCCTTTTTAAAAAATGTATTGAGGATTAAACTCGGGCACTGTACTAATGAGCTACCACTGAGCCCTTTTTAGTTTTTATTTTAGATGGATTCTCTAAATCGCCTAGGCTGGCCATTTGTGATCCTACCTCAGCCTCCCAATTAGCTGGCATTATAGGGACGTGCCATTGCACCAGGCTTAGCCCATATATATTTTTATATTCTGCTATGGTACATAAAAATTATTTTGGAAAACAGTTTAATACTACCAAAATTCTACTTATATTGGAATGTATGTGTGCTTGTGAATTGTTTATTTTTGTTATAGAGTTCTTGTCCCATTTAGACTGTTTTTTTTTTTTTTTTTTTTGGAACTGGGGGTCGAACCCAGGGCTTTGCGAATGCAAGGCAGACGCTTTGCCACTGAGCTACATCCCAGCCCAAGACTGTTTTTTTTTTTTAAAGAATGGTTCTTACATAAGTCGGGATAACAAATTAGGCAACCATGTTTCCTGTCTACTACAGTTTGGAAACTCTGAGAAGAAAAGTCTGCTCACGTTCTCTAGCTTTCTTAATTTCTTGTGGTGTGTTTAAAATGACTACTTTTTTTTTTTTTTTTTTTTTGATTCTGGGGATTGAACTCAGGGGCACTCAACCACTGAGCCAGATCCCCAGCTCTATTTTGTGTTTTATGTAGAGACAGAGTCTTGCTGAGTTGCTTAGTACCTTGCTGTTGCTGAGGCTGGCTTTGAAATCACAATTCTCCTGTCTCAGCATGCTAAAGTGCTGGGATTACAGGTGTGTGCTACTGCGCCCTGCTAGCCCTTTTTATTTTGAGACAGTGTCTCACTAAGTTGCAGAGGCTAGATTTGAACTGGTGATTTCTCCTGCCTTAGCCTCCTGAGCCATTGGGATTATAGGTTTGCACCGCTGCACCCAGCACCACTGTCTTATTTTCTGGATGAGGAAATTGAGATATAGAGAGGCAGGTCAGTGATGTGACAGCAGCCAAAGTTGGGGTTCATGGTTAATTCTAGTCCAGGACATTCCTGTTAGTTTGCACTTAGAACTTGAGAAATCCTTTAAATTGTTAAATACATTTTAGAAAAGGAGTCTTTGAAGATTAATGCTGTAGAGCTGACAGATATTTTATAGGCTAAAATTTTATAGGAGAAGAAATGGGGAAAGTTTTATAAAGACAATTCAAAAGCTTGGAAAATTAAGACGTTTCTGAGTAGTCTGTATCAGTGTGTTAGATTTATTTTTGTTTATAGGTTGTTTTATTTAGAAATTTTGCTCTTCAGAGGAAAGTAGTACTGTAGAATTTTTCAAGCTACTAATTTGGGTCCTTGTAGTTTCTAAAGGTTTTATAACTGAGGCTCTAGAGAACAATTCTGAGGCATTCTTATTGCTAAATCATGCTCTGATTAAAGGTGTGTACTACCATGCCCAGCAGATGCATATGGAACTTTTTTTTTTTTTTTTTTGGGTGGGGGGTACCCGGAATTGAACTCAGGGGCACTCGACCACTGAGCCACATCCCGAGCCCTATTTTATATTTTATTTAGAGACATGGTCTCACTGAGTTGCTCATTGCCTTGCTATTGCTGAGTCTTTGAACTTGAGATCCTCCTGTCTAAACCTCCACAGTGGCTGGGGGACTTTATTCTTTTTTTTTTTCCCCTGTGGTGCTGGGTATTGAACCCTGGGCCTTGTGCATGCAGGGCAAGCACTCTACCAACTGTGCTATATCCCCAGCCCTGGGGGACTTTATTTTTAATTTTTGGTCCCCGGGATTGAACTCAGGGGTACTCGACCACTGAGCCACATTCCCAGCCCTATTTTGTGTTTTATGTAGAGACAGGGTCTCACTGAGTTGCTTAGTGCCTCACCATTGCTGAGGCTGGCTTTGAACTCTCGATTCTTTTGTCTCCGCTTCCCAGAGTGGTGGGATTACAAGCGTGAGCCACTGTGCCCGGCTTGGACTTTATTCTTTTTTTTTTTTTTG